>JAQQAE010000506.1:0-32685 GCA_029823295.1 Pseudamia nigra
ATCTTTGAACAATGAGATCCCTTTGATGCTTTAGAAGCTCTCTGTGGACCATGGCTTGTGCTGGAAGATGTGGCTACAAAAATGTCAGGAAAGGCCTAATACAACAGCTGAACTTTATTTGGGGTTAATCAAAGGCACTTTAAATGGTGACAGTCGTGTGCTGATTCCAATTTAACATGAGTTTGAATGTACAGTAACTGGTTTAATCTGAACACAGCCACATCCCCAGTTACGAGGGGGTGCACACTTGTGCAACCTCATTATCTCAGTTTCTAATTTTTACTTCACCTCCCTGAAATATTTAAGTTTGTTTTTCAATTGCATTGCATAGGTTATAGGTCACATTGAAGGTGGAATAAGTTGTGAAATAATTTCTCTTGGTGTCAATTTTTTACATCAAAAAACCTGGCATTTGAACAGGGGTGTGTAGACTTTTTGTATCCATGTATATGTGTGTGTGCATCATATCAGACAATTTAAACTATTGAAAATAACACTAAACGCTGCTGTAAAAAACTTATATTTATATATGTATATATATACATAATATATTTACAAAGAATACATAATGAAAGCTTAATCAATTGGCTTCTAAATGAGTAAAACAAATCACTTTCTCCACCATTTTCTGCTTTCTTTTCTACATTCAAATTTAGATGTCTCATTACATTTTTGTTATTTGGGCTTAACACTGTTTTTGCAATTCCAACAATTAATCTTACTCTGTGAAGCATTTGCAGCTATTTGTTGAACAGCTGAGGTCAAAATTCTTAGCTCTCTGTGAAAATGTTATTCCTTTTAATATGTTCCCCAGCTTCTCACTCCCGATCTGGATACTTAAATAAAGTTTGATTGATTGATTGACTTAGAAACACTTTGATAAGTTTGTATATATTTCTCCTGCTTTGTATCCATCAACAATTCTTCTCAGATCTAAATTCATTTCTTTTGTTTTTGACATGATGATTTTAAAAGTGATGCCTCAAATCCTTCCTGAAGTGAATTTTGGACAAATGTTGAGTTTTATCCTCTGTTCAAACACTTACACCATTAGTCATTTGAAGAGTTTGTGCTATGCCTGAATAAAAAGTTCAGTTCTTCTGTGAGTTAATAATATTGACCCTGGTTATTTTCCCCCTAAAATAATTATGTTTTTGTTTGCAAATGAAAATAACTTACTGTTTCTAAAAGAAAGTAGGATGGTGTTACAAATCTGGCACTCTTTTAAACATCTGCTGAGAAAAAATCTGATTAATACAGATTCAAATTCATAGGAGGGCCAATCATTTTGACCTAAATTCTATAAAAAAGGCAACATAAATAAACACAGAGAATGTTGCAGACATTTAAAGACAATATTGTGTGAATTTAAGAAATAAAACACCACACACCAGAGTCTTAAACAATTATGTATTGAATGATGGCTTACATATGCAAATTCAATTCCAAGACGCTTGGCAAACCTTTGTTCATTCTTTAATGTTTAACAGCCTGACGTGTGAGGCTTTAGATAGTTACTATTCGCCTGCAGGACACTTCTGTTTGTTGGCTCACAGCTGACTTTCAAACAAAAAACAAATATTTTCTTGGTGATAAACCCTCAGCATCAGAATCATCAACTGTCCCTTTGTATTAATAACTCTGAATACAATCATTCAAATTTCACCGCCCAATTTAGTGACAAATGTCAATTACAAAATAAAACCTTCTTAAGTGTGGGCTCCTTTTGGAAAAAGCTTTGCTTTGCTACAAAAAGTCCGACACCACTTATAAATCACACTTTACCACAAGACATTCATCCTGTAAGGACAATGCATGAGGCAAATGATATGGCACAAAAAACCTCATTTTAATATTTTCTCCTGATGTTCACTGGGTCTTCAATGGATTCTGTTTGGATTGGTTTCCTGATGATATTGTGAGAGCCAAATTTATCAGCTGCACCATGCATGGACTTCACTGATGTAAAAAAAGACTTAAGTGCTGATTTAATGTCCCGGTGCAAGAACAACACAAAACACAGTCTATCCCTTTTCATGTGACCAGGATGGATTTGCATGCAAAACAATGAGATGAGCTTTACATGAAGAGATAATGGTCTGGGTAAATACATCTCTTTTTCAGTCATATGTCCATGTTACCGTGTAAGACAATGAAATTTCCACAAAAGAAATGCCACTTCTAATCATACAGTATATTATGCACAAAAATGGTGGTATGAAAACCAGAGGGAAATTGTCTGTGGCTCCAAGAGAAACAAAAACAGTATTTTAGAGAGCAAAGTCTACTGATCTCAAAAATGCAACCCATCAGCCTCATCCCGGTAGTCCCAACCAGCACTGTACTTTAACACGTCCATGTAATGAATTACAAAACAGCAACAACTCTCCGACGAACCACTGCTTTCTGCGAAAGTTGCAAATCCCATATGCATACAACTTTCGCAGGTCCATTTAATATATAACAGAGTCATTCTGCAACACCACATAATGTTTATCATAGTCATCAACCACCAATGATGAGAGCAACTGTTTCAGTAAAGCTTTAAAAAGCAAGACTACCCTGAGAGAAGGTCTAAAACGTGGGCAAGCTTGCCAGACCAGAACTGGCTTGAATGGGTTTGGTTTATTAAATCTGTACACTCTATTTCAATATAATCAGCACATTTTGTTCCAAGAATGTAAGATATTATTTTTAGTTATCGTGTAATATATATCTCTACATAATACAATCCAAGTCCTCTGAACTATGTAGACATGTGCAAGTGTTTACTACCAACTTCAACGATACAGTAAAGGCAAAGACTTGTGGACACTAAGTAAGGATAATGTTGATATTTGAAATTTTCTTGAGTCCTCACAATTATCAAAATCTAAGTGCTGTAAGTAGTTCATACACGAGGTATTGAATATCTAGTTAACTGTTCTGAGTATAAAATAGAGGCAAAATACATAAAGAACATTTTGCAAGCATGACAAAGAAACTCCTACAGACACAATACACAAGTGGTCAAAGATAATATGAGGGGATACCTGTAACCTTTTTGTGTTCTTGAATATAGTGTACTTACAAATTGCATGTTTTCATCTTGACGAGGGCTCGTACCGCTTGTATCATGCACCCAAACACTGAGATTCAATTCCAAAGGCGACAACATTCACAGCAACCTTTTAAAATCACGAACAGTCTCTGAATTTGAAATTTTATTCTGGCTACAGTAAATAAAAACCAATTAGAGAAAGTGCGTTTTATCAGATCTTCATGAAACACAAGTTCATTGTTTGTGTCTTCAAACAGCAGCATATTTAATTGTTCTGTTCATTAAAACTTTCCCACGTCTGAGGCATGATACAAAATATTCTCCCTCTGTTTATTCAAATAATCGTGGGTCATGTTTATGCAGAAAAATGAAACGTGTGTTCATAGCATGATGTGCGTCAACATAATCTGAGGTAAACCAGTGTCCTGTGTCTTGGCCCGTTACAGTCTGAGAAAGCAGTGCCTTAGAGGGTCAGAGAGGTAAGTCTGAAAGAAATCATGTAAACTGTGCTTGTGTGTAGTGAATGTTTCATTTACTACCAAAAGCACAAGGGCCCTAAACTGTAAACCTCAAGGATTATTCAAAGAAAAAAGAAAACAAAAACACTAAACTACTCATTAAATTTTAACGTTTCCTTTTTTCTTATTTTTCTCAGGGTTTTCAACTTTTTTTTTCTCGTGTTTTCGCTCAAATATAACCACAGGTGACTAACTACAGAGAATAACAGGGTCAGGTGAGTACCATGCTACATCAGGTTTAGAGAAGGCTATTGCAGACAATTCTACAACATGTACAACCACATTTTATACGTGTGAGTTACAAATATTTCAAAACATATCACCAAGAAACTAAGTACATACAAGATGTTGAATATTTAGAGTCTTAAAGGACTATCCCTCAGTCAGTAATAGGATTTCATGTTACTTGACTTAAACTGTCCAGTCTTACAGACAAAATCTGAAAAATTGCTATTCAAAAAGTAGCAAATTTGGTCAATGTCTCTTTTCAAATAGTTATAGTGCTTTTAATGGCTTAAGACAGGGGTCTTTTTTTAATCTCACCCAGTGGCAATCTACAGAACTTCAGTGTACATTTTATGACACCATAGCTGCAAAAGTCTTCATGTCAAGTCCAGTAAGTAAAACAACAGCTAGTGCTGTCACATATATTTCAAAGAAGTATGCATTATTAAAAAAAAGAAAAGAAAAGAAGAACAAATGCACGTTTATAAACTTTTTTTCAATTCTTTAAGTTCACGTAAGGAAGTTAGCCATACTGTATGTTTGGCTCTGCATTCTCATTTGCTATGAGTCTGAGAGGACAGGCCTTCAGAAGCCAGGCTCCACTTTGCATCTTCCGGAAGCTTCCGTTTGTTTGACTCTCCTGCATGTGACAAGGGTCACCACGACTACATACAATTAAAATGGAGGTTAAAACTCCCACTCCAGAGTTTCTTCTCGATTGGCTGCTCTCTCTAACCTGTGGATGATGTTATTGAGATTGGCCATTTTTTCATTTCGTCTCTGACTGCTTCTGTTCAGTTTGGGGCTTTGGAAGGGGGGCAGCGGGTTCGGGTCCAGGCTATGATTGGTGCTCGTCGAGGGCGGGTTGGGCAGAGAGGGCGATATGGGGGCAGAGGAGGACGGGACGGGGGAGACTGACATCATGAGGCCGGGTGAGGACGCAGCGGATGGCGAGTTGAGGGAGACTTCCAGGCTGCTGCGACACGGTTCGGACGAAGCCTTGAAGCTGACGGGGTCAACGGGAGACTTTCCAGACTCTTCCCCCTCGTGCCTGGACTGGTTGGCTCTCTGGGGTCCATCTGTGGATCCAGGGTAGAGCCCCTGCGACTGGCCACCGATCCCGTCTTCCTGCCTCAAGTGGGGTTCACGGCATCCGGAGTCCTCATGCTCGGTTTTTAACTGTGGAAACTGTACAGCTGTGGAAAAACACTGAACTCTTGACTGCTTCGTGGACTCGTCCCGTCCGTCTTCCCCGACGTCTTCCCCCCTGTCTATCGCCTCCTGCTTGACGTGAGGCAGAGTGGTGTTGGCGCTGAGCGGGTGGGTTGGATGGATGTGTCCTGAGGGCTGCTGCAGCCTCCTCTCTTCTCCGTCGGAGTGGGGGCTCCGTGTGACCGACGGCGAGTAGCTGTGGTGTTCGGCATCTGTGTCGTTGTCCGGCAGACCCTCCATCAGAACCTCCCGTCTCATCCTGGACCTGCACACAAACACTGCTGTTAGTCACATGCAAGGATTCAGTGGCAGTAAACTCCGGTTCTGATTCAAACTAAGACTTCTGAAGACCTTCGTAGCTTTTTAAAGATTCAGTTTGTAATATTTAGCGATTTCTCGCGGTGGTGTTATGGATTACAACTCTCACCTTCTTTGTATGAGAGCTATTTTCAAGGTCCTACAGTCAGTGTTTTTTTTGTCCAAGCTGGGCTTTTTTGATGAGGGGATTATTACTGTTGTTTGCATTTAAACTTAAACTTAAGGGTTAGTCACGTAAATTCATAAAAATGAACAATATACTCAAGACACTGAACATAAAGTCAAGAAAATAAGCAACAATGAGCACGAATGATCAAAATGATCAAAAAGGTTAATAAAAAAGAACACAAAAGAAAATAAGCAATGCCATTGGTAAAAATAATAATACTAATAATACAATCAAGTTAAACAATTAACTAAATCAGCAACAAAAATTTAGAAAATAATCATAATACCTGCGTGAAGACAGTATATTAGGTTGTAATAAATTTCATGTTATGACGTTACTCAGTATTTGACTAGTTTTTTCTTAGACTTTTTAGAAATTCTTGCTCAAGTATTTATGTTTGAGTACTTCTACTTGAGACGCTAAAATTATAAAGTAGCAATACTTTTACTTGAGTACTGTGTCTGTTTACGTTACCCGCCTCTGCATTTTAATTCTAATTCATTCTTAGATGTTTATGTTCAAATGGATCCTGTTTAAAAAGCTACTAAAAATGAATTTACCTTGAAAGCAGGAAGTGCTCCCAACTGAAGTTCTGTTTTTAATGATAAGTTCTTTTTGCCTGTTCTTTCAGCGTGTCTCCAGCTACAGTTTTATAACTCACACTGGCCTCAGGTGCAGAACTAAAGCTTTGAACAGAGAAATATTTAAAAACGAGAGGAGGAATGACTCCACCAGGAAAATCACAGTTATAGGTCCTGCAGTATATCTAAATGAAAAAGACAAGGGACTTTGAATACAAAATATACAGAAATGAGCATGTAATCTATACAAAGACATTAGAAAAGGTACATCCCAAATTCAACCCTTATTTATAAATTCAGTGTTAATATTGTGAGCTTTTATAGGTTCAGTCAGTTCATCTTAGCGTCCTTGGTTTTTATATTTTAAGTATTCTGCAACGTTAACACACTATTACAGTAACAACATCTTCAGAAAGGTTAAATCAGACTGGCCTGTAGTTGTGGAACCAGTTGATGACCGTATTGGTTTTGAGGTTGAGCTGGGAGGCGAGCATTTCGATGGTGTTCTGAGATGGATACGGCTCCAGGAGGTAGGCCTTCCTCAGGGCTTCTTTCTCCTCAGCTCCCAGCACCACCCGGGGCTTTTTCACCTGACTATAGGGGCACAGGTCCAGGGAGGCCAAGGCGGGACTCACGCATTCAGAGCGAGTGCTGGGTGAGTCACTGTCTGAGCCGGTGCTCAGCAGCCCATACCGTCTCTTCAGATACGCTGCAGATGCCAGAGGTAACCAAGTTAGGGAGTTAAATACTATCACACTGTGATCTCATACAATACTATACTCGGTTAACAAAACAAGCTTTACTGACAAACCATAGGAAACTGAAATCATAGAGAAAATGCCTTTAATTGTCATCTTTCACACATAAGACCAGCATTTTAGGTGAATATAAAGTGTCCCAGTGTCATGTTGCCATCCAGGCAGAAAAAGTTCACTTTTTATTCCATAACACTTTTTCTGAACTCTTAGAATATTTCCTCTGACGAATAAACCATATTGCGAAAAAAATCTTCTTCTTCTTCTCCTTTCGGCTGCTCCCCCCAGGGGGCGGTCGCCATGGCGAAAGACCAATGATTGGCATGTTTGATCTGGCATAGGTTGTTTACGTCGGATGCCCTTCCTGACACAACCCTCACAACAAGGGACACATTACTTTGATCCTCCCAATATTCCATACTGTGGATCAAAGGATTAAAGGCAACAACGGTGCAGCGTTGCCATGGTAACCCCAGGGCATGGCAGTGTATATAATATTAAGCAAAATGAGCAAAAATAAACTAACTAAATAATATAAAAGCAAACAAACCCACTTTAAATCCATACTAGACACAAACATCAAATAAAAACTGATGGAAAACTGAAAAACCTTTCTAAGTTTGCTGCCCACCTTTCTTCTCCATCTTCTTCATAGCCCTCAGCTTATCCACGTTGTGAGGATCATTGAGCCATAGCTGCATGCGCACAAACGGCTCCCGGCCTTTCAGGCTCAGTTTGTGCCAAGGTTTAGGTCTCGAGAGGAGGTCCGACACCGAGCCTTGAGTCAGACCCAGGATGGTCTCCCCGAAAAGACGCTGACCTGTGACAAAACAGACAACCAAACGGTGTACTGAATATGAAGCGTGTGGAAAGAACACATTACACACACTCTTGCAGGTGAAAGTGGAATTGCCAAACACACTGAATGAAAGAAATCTATTGTCACAGAAAGACTGATGCTAGAATATCACATTTCCTCTAGCACATTTAAAATGAATGTGTGGGATATACAGTACTGTATCATGTACTACATAGAGTACTAGTGTCAAGACCACAACAAGACCAGAAGGGGACCAAGATCACGTCTTGGTGTTGGTCTTGGTACTCTCTGGTCTCGGTCTGGTCTCGACTACAACACTACTATATACTACATAGAACAAGCTGTGATATTTATGTTAAAGGGACAAATATTGCCGATTTTATGACAATACTTTTAATGAGAAAATGGAGAATGGCCTTGGCAGTTTTGGCTGCTAGAAGACTAGAAGAATGATGAAGTCAAATATTTTAGGAATTCAAGATGCTTCTCGAGTGAATCATGGTTATTTGAATCTGTGGATGTTCTTGCTATGGAATGATTTGCTGATTTGTGATACTGAGTATCATTCAGTGGTCATTTTTTCTTTGTCCTGATTTTTAAAAATAATTATTTTGATATTTTTTCAGTCATTTCTCATTTTATGGGTTGTTTTGTGTTTATTTTTGGTTGCTGTCTTAATTATATTTTAAATTTCCGTCCACATATATACAGTAGTTATTTTCCCTTGTTGTGAGGGTTGTGTCAGGAAGGGCATCCGATGTTAAAAACCTGTGCCAGATCAAACATGTGAATCATTGGTATTTCGCCGTGGCGACGCCTGAGGGGAGCAGCCGAAAGGAGAAGATGATTCTGGTATGAAGTGAAACAAGTTTGGTCTGCACTGCAAGTGTATAGTTTGTAAATACTAATACTGAGAAGCTCTGAGGAAGATTATCTGAAAACTCTGGTTTTCCTTCTTAAATAAAATGACCTGACTAACTTCGAGAATGACTAACTGGACTGTACAGATACTGGGATGTACTGTACATTTCTCTCCTTTGCTGTAGGAGATTTATTGATACACATTATACTTTTTAAATTTTGCAAGCTGTGTTTTTTATTCGTATTTCCCCTGCTGGGTGGCATCTGTAGATCTGATTATGTGTTATTATAAATAAATAGGTAAGTATTGTGAGGTTTGTTTTTCTTCTTCCTTCTCTGAAATAATCTAAATAAATTAAATGGAACTGAGCTGAACCCACACTGACCGAGATTGTTGTCCGTCAGCACCTCCTTGACCTTCTTGGTGATGGCGTACGTGTCCAGTTCTGGAGACATGGCCACCAGCTCCTGGATGCCCAGTGGGGTTGTGGGCTGGTGCAGGGCCATAAGGCTGGGGGTGGATTTCCCTCCGTCCGACTGGGGGTTCAGACCCAGCCCCAGGCTCTCAGGCTGCTGGTTCTCTTTGCTGCTCTCCAGCGAGAGGCTGACCGGTTCAACCAGCGGACTGGGGTGGCTTTCTGCCGGGCTGCAGGGCGGGGAGGGCGACGAATGGGCCGTAACCGGGCTTTTATCTGGAGACGAGAGCCGTAACTGGGATATGCATCAACCACAATAATTTCATGTAGGGGTCATTTCATACTAATTTGCACTGAATGTTTCTAGTTCATATCATGGATTCCTTGAAAACATTCATATGAAAACTTTTACAATTTTACAAGAAACTAAAAAAGCTTCCTAATCCTAATTCACTACTTCAAATACTGCTTTAATGCTTGATTTATTAAATCTGGGTGAAATCTGTTCTGAACATCCAAGGAAACCTCAAGACAACGTGCAACATATAAATTCATACAAATGGTTGTTCCTGAAACCAAATTAACAATAATAATTTTGCTACACAGTGTGAATACAGCATTGCAAACCTGAATTGTAAAATGCATAAACAGCAACACTTGCAGTTTTCTAGCTTCATCCACTACATTACAATATTTAGAAATACAGGATATTATAAATATTATATGAGAGAAATATAAAATATTTAAAGAAAAAAGTTGAAATGTTCAAGTTTAAAGTCATACTCTTCTGTTAGAGTAAATATCACATATTCTCCGAGAATAAAAGTGGAAAATTTATGAGACAAAAACTTGGACGCGCTCTGAGATTAAAGTAAGACGTTGTGTGTTAAAAAGTAGAAATGTGTGTTTTTGCCAAGGACATGACTTCGCCACTGACTCGACCGTGTGTCAGATCATCTCATCAAATTATACTTTGAAACTGGTTCAGCTGCAGGGAGATGCTGGCCTAAAATTTTAGCCTAGAATGATCACATTATCGTAAGAACAGACACTGGCAAAACATTCTCCCACAACATCTGAGTTTTATTATGGAAATTTATGACTTTAAACTGAAAATTTTGACTTTTTTCAAAATACACAGTATTTTTTAAAAATCAGTAAGTAGCCCCACTGCTTTGTTGCAATTTACAAATATCTGCGACACTTAATTTTTTTAAGCCGGATGAAATAACTTTTAGAGCTAATAGAGTTATATATAATGATAAATTACAGAATCAGCATTAGGTTGAAAGAAAGTAAAAAACGGTGCAGATATTGATTGTGAAAATGAAATAAGAAAAGAATCATTTGATTTCAGCAACGACTGTCTACATAAAAAAAAATACAGAAAATTATCCTAGTGGCTTTTGGATGCTTGGCGCAAATTCCAACCAAATCCAGTGAAAAATAAGCAAATTGTGATGCATAATTAATATTTTCAACTGATGATGAAAAGAGTCAAAAATTGAAAAAAAAAAAAAACCTAATCAAGTCCCATTAATTGATGTCTTAAAAATTTTTCCCCAAGAAAATCCATGACATGAACCAAAATGTTCTAAATGAGTTCAGCGAGGTCCGGCAGCCTTTACAGTCGAAAGACAGAACCACAAAAATATCTGAACCCTTTATGCACCACACGACATCGAAAAGTTCATTCTTTTTTTCCATTTTGTTTATTATTTTGCTACTTTGCCTTGATGTAGTTAATTGACTTGTTCATTTTGATTCATTTTATTGATCACTTTCATTTTTTGTTCATTTAATGGATCATTTTGCACTTATTACTCTACTCACTATTATTATTTGTCCTTATTATATTGTTATTGTTCAGTTCATTGATTATTTTTGCCATTTTTTTGTTCATTTTACAGATTATTTAGTCAATCTTTTGTTCATCTTTGTTCATTCTGTTCATTTTATTCATTTTTGTGAAAACTTTGATTTCATTATATTATTTTGATTAATAACTGCTAATGTGGACTAATTTCTTAATTTGCTTATTTTTCTTACGTTTTTGTTTTCTATTTACTTGACTGTTTTGTTTATTTTTTTAATTTGTTTTCTTTAAGATGATTAATAATTGGAGTTATTGTTGTGGATTTCTCTTCAGTTGTGGATTATTTTGTTTAATTTTGTCCCAATTTTGCTCATTTGTTTGGTCTCACTTTCTTTTTAAAATTATTTTTAATTCCTTATGTAGTTCATTTTTTTTCTTCTTGCTGATTTAGTAATTATTTAGCTCATTTTTATTTATTAATGTGTCCATTAAAGTCCAGGAGCCACAGGTTGCAGACCCCGGGAATGGGGCGACCAGCAGATTTAGCCCTTGACGTGGCACCCACCCTGAGCGTGGCCCTGGTTTGGGGGCTGGTTGAGGCTCTGGCCCAGCTGATCCAGTAGCCACAGCTGCATCCGGATGAAAGGCTCCCGGCCTTTCTGGGTCAGTTTGCTCCAGGGTTTGGGCCGGGACAGCATGTCACTCACACTGCCCTGAGAAAGCCCCAGCACCTGTAATGAAGTCAAAATTTAACGATTACTCCCGCTATCTGTCACAATAATACCTCAGAATATACAAATGGTGAACAGGCCTTAACACTACACTGCCCCACAAAGGCAAAGTGCAATAACTCGACAAACTGTAAAATGTAGAAACAAACCTTATGGTTTATTTTCTGGAATACTTTACTCATTTTCAGTTCATTTTCTGTTCTCTTTGTTCAATTTGCTTCTTATTTTATTACTTTTTGTTCATTTTCTTTATTATATTGTCAATAATTTCATCAGTTTTGTTAATTTTCTTGTTTATTTTGTGTATCTAGTTTTTTTTTTTCCTTTTGCTTCCACTTTGGTAAGTTTGCTTCACTTATATTTTTTCAAATAAATTTTCCAGATGTATTTGTTTATGTTGTCTCCTTATTCTTTTGATTACTTAGTTCATTTTTGTTTGTTAATGTTTTTGTGTATTTTCCTTCATATTTTGTCTTATTTTGTTGCTTCGTTCACATATTCGTTTATTTCACCTCCTATTTTTGTTCATTGTGATTACTTTGGAAGTTTTTTTTTGTTTATTTTTACTCAAAACACCAGGGAAACAAAGTCAAATTGTAGTAAGTTTGCCTGTTTTTTTTTTTTTTTTTTTTTTTACTTTGCTTACTACGAACTTGACCTGTCATTTTTTTCCTGAAGTGAAACATGATTGACTGACTTCACTTTGGGACAAAATAAATAAATAAAAAATAAATAAATAAATAAAAAAAATTAATCACATGCCACATGGTCCAAAGTCAGTCTCACCTCATTTCTGACCAAGTGCAGTGTTACCTAACTTTCGTGGGGCAGTCCAGAGTGTAAGCTTGGTGCCATTCACAAAAACAACACTAGAGGGCAGTAACACACTATAAATGTTTAGCCTCAATCGCTTCAAATACAATCAATAATTGTAGAATTGATGCATGTTTCATGAAAGTCAACAATATAGCAAAGCACAGTATTGATTGCTTTGAAATGCCACATTTACTGAAGGAAAAACTATCAAGAGCATTTACAAAAGGTTAATGTTTTTTACTTTCTCTACCTGCTACAGATGTTTTGATCAACACCTTGCGGCTACACTGTCAATACTACTTTTTGGAAAATATTCCCTTAAATTAAAACACTTGACAAAAGAGGAAGAATCTAGACGTTTGAGATCCTCGACTGGTAAAAATCTGCACCGTGGGATCTGAGTATGATCTGTAGGAAAAAAGTGATGACACGTGACAAAGGTGCCCCCCGGAAGGATTTTCTGGAAATAAAGGTTTACGTTCTGACACTAAAATGAAAAAAGTAGCACAGAACACTAAGTAACAGCTCTGTATTAGAACAATAAATGTACCTATCATCACATTTAAACGTTCTGAATGATTAAGGGATGCAGAGAAAACACCGCTTCCAAACTCAGAATGTCTTTATTGTCACTGCATTGAAAACAATGCGATGAAATTCAAACAGCTCTCCTACAGATGCTTTATCGCTCACACACGTCACACATAAATAAACGACAACTGGTAAAATCATGTAAAAAAAAATATATATATAAAAAAATAAAGAAGTGCATTTCAGCCCAAAGGCTATTAAGATGGTGGAGGAAGTGAGAATTAAATGATCCCTTACGAGCCACTGCTCTTATACAGTACAGGCTAAAAGTTTGGACACACATTCTCATTCAATGCGTTTCCTTTATTTTGACTCTATATTGTAGAGTCTCACTGAAGGCATCAAAACTATGCATGAACACATATGGAATTATGTACTTACAAAGTGTGAAATAACTGAAAATATGTCTTGTATTCTATTCTTTGCTTTTTGAAAGCGTTGCAAACCGTTGCTGTCTCTCAATGAGCTTCATGAGGTCGTGACCTGTAATGGTTTTCAACACCATTTCAGGTCACGACCTCTTGAAACTCATCAAGACAATGCCAATAGTGTGCAAAACAGTAATCAGAGCAAAGGGTGGATACTTTGAAGAAACTGGAATAAGACATGTTTTAAGTTATTTCACACTTTTGTTAAGTACATACATAATTCCACATGTGTTCATTCATAGTTTTGATGCCTTCAGTGAGATTCTACAATGCAAATAGTCGTGAAAATAAAGGAAACACATTGAATGAGAAGGTGCGTCCAAACTTTTGGCCTGTACTGTATGTACACATGGAAATGTGTCCATGGTTTGTTTCTACTCCATTTACAGATACTGATCATACCAGCAGAATGGATCCTGTTCCTATGGTGTCTCTGCGATGTGATCATCATATAAATAGTAATGTGTAATTTGACAAATGCTAAAGTAGAATAAACTTTATTCATTTATCTGAGCATCTGAATGTGTAACAATCAAAATATAAAAACATGGCATGGTCCGTGTTGAACAATGGCTTAAGGCAAATCATAACCTGCTCTGTTTGCTTTGCTGATTGTTCTCAAAATGTTTTGTTTTTTGATACTTTATCATGTTTTACCTGCATTGCTATTGACATAAATTGGCACCGATATGAGTTTTCTGGATTGTAATTTCTGACTTTGAAGGAAAATAATGTCTCCGAGATAAGAATCAATCCTACCTGCTTTATGGTTAGTTTGATGTTCAATTTCACATTTAATGATTAATTACTTTATGGTTGATGTTCAGTGATTAATTTTCTTCATTCAGATTTATCTCCTGTAATAAAGTAAGTATTTATTACTTTGATTCAGTTTGTTCAGTTCACTTTGCCGTTACTCAATAGTTTGAAGGACAGAGTGTATTAGTAAACCACACCGAGACAAATCTGTTTTTGCCAATATTGGACTTTGTAAATATATTTGACTTGACAATTAAGTTTCTAATTAAGTCTAATTCTAAATTTGCATAATATACTTACAGAAGGAATGAATTAGTGAAAGGTGTTTAAAACTATTTTTAATACTTCAGTGTCGACCCCTACTGTGGACTACAGGTGGAAATGTAGGAATTCTGCTCGAAAGCAGAATTCTGCCAATCTTTCATTTAGCTTTGCTAAATGAAATAATAGCAAAGCTGTGGTTATTGAAGGTAAATGTTTCTTTTCTACCAGCTGCAAAGAAGGCCTGGATGACTTTTTGAAATTTATTCCAAGGATAGCCCCTTGAGATGAACAAGCATCTCATTCCAACACAAGACATATGCATCACAATTACAATAATGCACATTTGCATAAATTACTCTATTGTTTAGATAAGTGAAAATAAAAGTAGTAGCATGCTCAGTAATTTATCTTTTGGGAAGATGACAACATATATTAGTGTGACAAGAATGGACCACTACTACTTTTGTTTAAATATTCAGAGTAATTAAATATTACAATAATCTTTTAATCGTTTTTATGAATCAACCATAACTTCCACTGTCGACATTAGTGTGTGCAGAGTTAAACAGAGGACAGTGCCTGTGAACTCTGCTTCTCACTGAATATTTCCTTCTCTGCAGCTGAAGTTTCTTATTTGTTAACACTGTTTGTTACAATAAAATATTTCTCAGTGTTGCATTTTTAAGGATATAAACAAGTCTGACCTTTTCTCCAAAGATCCTCTGACAGATGCCATTCTTTGCCAGTTTCTCTTTCACCTGCCTGGTCAGCTCGATGGTGTCCACCTCGCGGTACATGTACATTTCATACTGTTCTGGGGTCAGCGGCGGCACGGTGGGCTTCAGGGCGCGGGGGATGTACGCTGGGTAATAGGAGAGCCGTCCAGGACCGGGGCCCGGAGACTCACCGCTTACTGACGTGTCCGACTCCACCTTCACCTCCACCGGGCGGCCGAGCCCCAGCTCATCCTCAGCGGCAGATGCCTCTTCGCCGTTCGTGAGACCCTCACCGTTCTCCAGACGGGGCCACGGTCGAGGCAAGGTTGAGGGTCCAGAAGATGAGGAAGACAAGGAAGGAGAGACAGAATTAAAGGGTCGAGTGCTGCCTCCACTGAGCCCCATCACCCCACGCTCCTGAGACCAGTGCTGGTCAAAGTAGGTGCCCGCTTCTCCGATCTCTGATTTGACTTTGCGGATGATGTTCTGGACAAATGCAGCCGGGGACAGGACACTCAGAGGGGTCTGGGGGCTGCTGATGGGGTTGGCTGTGCAGACTGTAATGCAGCCCCCTTCCTCCTGCTTGATGGAGATGGGTAAAGGCAGGCCCCTGGAGCGCTCTGGTGGCCCCAAACGCTCCACCTGAGCTCCGGAGCTGACAGTCGAGGCCCTCCCACAGGCTTCCATCTCCATCAGAGCCTGCTGCTGAGCCTCCATCTCCCTCCTGGCCTGTTCTAAGATGCTCTTTATGGTTTCATCTGAGCTGCTGCCTGCACCGTTGCTGCTTCTGCTTGATAAGCTGTTCAGAGATGACTTGCCATCACCTAAAAAGCAAAAACCCAAACACAGATGCATACTCAAGTCTACTTTCTAATTAATGAGCATAAACCCTATGAACCTGAGGCAACTTTCGAGGTAATTTTACTGCCCTTATTTTTAAACTCATATCTTGGAATGCACTCTAATGACAAGGGAATACTTTATTTTGTGTTTACTTTTTATTAAAGTTGGGATGTAATGTCGGCCCCATGTTGGGTACAATGCAGACATTTGCTGTGATTACAAAATTAGATCATCTGATTTCTACAAAGGCAAGTTCGGCTGTTTATTTGCAGAACATTGTGAAACCAATGCAGACCTTATGACCTACCTACGATGCCAAGTCAAAGCATAGTTATCTCATCAACTATTTACTCACACAGAGCAGCTAAGTAGTATCCTTACAAAGTTATAATCACAGTTGTACTTTGCTGCAATAAATACACCAGGATAAATTCGAGAACAAGGGATGTTTGTTTGGATGTAGTGTGGTTAAAATACAGATCAATATTGATAACAGATAATAAAGTTGCCTTCAAAAACAGGAAGTGATGGTGTTTTTTCAGTATGGCTGTAAAGTGGAATAAGTTGTCAGTTATTCAATCAAGATTTGGTTTCAGTATTTCAGGAAATGTGTCCACTGATTTAAATTGTTCATATTTAAATATTTTCTGGTGTCTTCATGCTTGATACAAGCAAACAAGACACTTGAGCATGTCACCTTGGGCTTTGGAAACACTGATAAATACAATTTTCTGACATTTTATAGGAAATAACAGATAACTCGAGAAAATAATCAGCAGATTGAGAAAAAACTGAGTAACAAATCTGAAAATATGAAATAAGTGCTACTTCTCAAGGATAGTGTTCAGTCAGATCAACATTAAAAGCCACGACTGTTCTGTTTATAATAAATAAAAATAATTAATAATAGGCCTGGATTATTAATTGCATCACAATTGTAAATGCTGCGTCAGCCTGTGCAGTTATACATGTATAACTGCAATTATAAATGTACTTATTTAGAGTGATTTAGAGTGACGTTTTTGAATAAAACCGCCCCCCCCCCCAAAACAAAACAGACCTGCTGTATAATGAAATTTTGGATCCACTGACATTGACCAAACCGAGGTACTGCATAAAACCTTCAAGATAAAAGTTGCTACTTATTTATATTTTTACACTACCAATCAAAAGTTTAGATGATCTTTTTTATTTTCAGCATTGCACACTAGTACTGAAGAATATGAAAGAACATGTATGAAATTAAGTAGTAAACAAAAAAAGTGTTAAACAAGCACATGTTTTATATTTCAGAGTTGTCACATATAGCTTTAGTTGACAGCTTTGCGTTCTCTCAGACTTACCTGGAGCAGGTTGTACAGTCGTTGTACTGGCATTCAGATGCTTACTGCGTCTGTACCCACCCTTCCTCTGCACAACACAAGCACAGGTTTCAACCCACTGGTGGGTTTCTAATGTCCAGAAAGCACCATCATAGTTGGTGCTGGGATGAATTTCCAGAGTTTGCCGCAAAAGCAGTGAAGTGGTTCTTACATGTTGCGACTACAGTACATATGTCTGCGAGAATGGATTTTCCACGCTTGTACGGGGTGAAGACTGGAGCCAGAGAATAATATGAGTCTTTTTTGTTTTTGTTCCTGCTATAAAATTGCGCAATAAAGACAGAATAAATGATTCACCAGAACACAAAGTGTTAAACTTTTGAATTTGTTTTACTCAATTTGGTCTAATATGGTGAAAGTAATGAGTCCAAAGTGACAAAATAAACATAATGACAAATGACTTTTGATGATGAGGAAATGAAAAAAATGAACAAAATAATCAAAAAATAAACAAAAAAGCAATCAAATGAAAAAAAAAAAAAAAAAAAAAAAAAAAATCAAGAAAATGAAAAAAAAAAGGAATTAAATTAACAAAAATGACAAAATGAGGAAAATGCCCATACAGTGCCAAAAGACAGATCAGATGCACTGTGCAATACACCACACCGAAGAATCGCACCAACAGGTAAAAACAAAAAAAAAAACAACCCCAATCTCAACACCTGTTCTCATACTGAACAGCGGTGGTCCGCAGGTTAATTCTTAGACACAATGGTGGTCCATGGATCAATATCGGTTGAAAACCCCCGGCCTGAAGCACATGAAGGAAAAAGTGACACAAATGATCTTATAAAAATTGAAACCTGTTAACTACAGCACCTCATGAATCCAATGACCAAAAGCAAAGTTGCCATCAGAGCTATGTGGGTCTACTTTGGACAATCTGAAACATAAAACATGTTCTGGGTTGTTTAACACTTTTGTTTACTACGCAATTACACATGTGTTCTTTCACAGTTTGAATGTCTTCAGTATTAATGTACAATGTTAAAAAAAAAAAAAACTTGACTGCTAGTGTGCATTAGTTCAATTTGCATGTCTGGACTATCATTGTTTTTTCAAGTCGATCAGCAGATTAATGTACAATAAAATAATGCACAGAACCAGCCCTATTTTAAACGATGCCTTGTCACTCATAGCTCCATCCTCACCTCCCCTCTGGGACTGGATCTCCTTCTTGGCCTGCTCCAGGATATTCCTAATAGCGTCGTCTGACCCAGTTTCAGGAGTTCGGATGCGCGGAGTGATGCTCCCTGCCACAGAGGGTAACAGAAAGAGAGGGGAAGGGGGAGGGAGGGGGTGAGTGGGCTGGTTGATCAGAGAGCAGTTCCAAGGCTTTGCTTTTGACTGGTAGATCAATGGTTGCCTTTGAGCGCGTGCTGTCTGAGGTTGCAGTATACGGGAAGCTCAACTTTCAAAAGCTGTGAATCTAGGGAGAAAACAAAGTTTAAAAGTAACACTACAAACATGGCAGAGGAAACCATGATGAAGTCAAGGATGAGGTCCAAGTAGATTAGAAGGTTTTAAACGTACACAGGGTCCAGGAGCTAAGTCACCAGAACAAGACGGGAGAAGTTCCAAACGTACGGGGAGCTGTGCCACAGCATCATGCACTCTCAAATCTCATGAACAACCACCAAAGGACTTTCTGAAATAAGCTTTTCAGAAAGTCGTTCTCAAACGACAACATGGCTTTCCTTAATTTTGAAACGAAGCAAAGGTTAGAGCATTGGGCCAAAATAGAAAAGCACGCAAACTAAAAACAGATACAGTATATTTAGACTAATTGGCTCCAAGTTTCCCTCAATTAAATGTGAACAGTACATGTCTTATATAATATATAGAGTATATTTATCTTTCTTCTTTTATTATGTACACGGACAAATATATTTAATTTAATTTCAGTTCAAGAAACCAGCACTGGATTGTAAATAATGTTAAAAAAATGACTACTTTATATTGAATTGATGGAGGAGAACAGATGACCTTCTACGGTTATGATTATATGTACAGCACACTTCTTTCTGCTCTTTTTTGGAGATTATTCACAATGTTTATTTTTGTATTGATATTGTTGGCAATGACGGATGTACAAAATAAAGTCAAATCAAGTCAAATGTTTTTGTCCATCCTTCTTTTGTAGAGAATAATATCTCTACGGGGACACCGTGGGGACCCCAGAATCCTCGGGCTGCCCTTTAAGACACACATGTCTATTTTCTGTCTGTGAACAACTGACTCAATTATTCATGATGAAAGGACATAATAAGAACAAAATACTTACGTACAAGTAAGTACCGCTTCCTTGAGGACAATATTAACACGCTAACATAAATTTGATGCATAAGTGAGTATTTCTAGCAGCAGGACAGTGTCAAAATAAACCAAAGTCATCCAACAGTGAAACTTACCGACTTTTTAAAGTATTTTGTTGAGTGATGGAGTAGATGCCACACAGATACCAGGCTTTAGATACACAAAATGTAATGGATGGATAAATTCATCATTCACTTCTGTCTTACTGATAATTAGGGATGAACAGATAAGAAATAAGCTTCCTTTTATGTTTCATGCATTGCCGTTCCTGTTTTAATGAGTCTGACGTCTTTTTGGCTGCCATTACACCTGTCAAGTGACTTTGCAGAAATTGTCTATTACAGCATACTGCTCCTCCAAGTTTAACCCTTGGCCCGTAAGGTTTTTGTAATGTTAAATAAAATGTATCCAATACTGTTTAAATTCAGAAAGAGAAACTGTTGCTTTATGCACCAGTTTGTTTCTTTTTGTCACCTGTCAATCGTGTTACATCACTTTTACAAATGTTAAAGGCAAAGTGAGTAACATTTCTCTAAAGGAATATGTAAACACATCCATTAATAATCTCACAGTCATCATGACTGGTGGATTTATCTGCACAGACCCTGGATTCTCTACTTTCCTCTTGTTTTGCTCTAGTTTTATTGTGTAGGTGAAGCAGTGTAAGGTGATATTAAAAGCAACTCAACTCGATGTGACTGCAGGGCAAGAAGTGAAACAAGGAAGTGATCTGTTTCAGCTGTATTTTCCTTATAAACATCTCCAGACTTTGAGACAACCCATTCTCACTCCCACGTCGTCCTCCTCACCCGCCGTCACCCAGGAAGGGCATCACATAAAGGAGTGGCAATCTCCTTGTTCATCTCCACAGGCATCATCAGCAGTTTTGTGCATTTTGTGTTTGAAGGATTCTGAGGGTTTTAGAGTATTTTCTTTTGCACGTTTTGCTCACATTTTTGTTTTCTTCCCGGTCAGTGACTCCCAGTTCACCCCGTCACCCAGTCCAACCCACCTTCATGTTATTAATCTATTACAGAGGGCTTCAACAGGGGGTCCAGAGGTACTGCATATCTACAAAAGTGAATGTTCCTCACTCACCTAACTGAAAAACAAATACATGTGAAGCCTGACTCTGATATGACTCTGCCTGACAAACCTCAGCCCCCCAAGAAAGAACTAGCTAGCACTCCTCCGTCATTTCCCCCGTACAATATCATTAAGTTGTGTCCACAGGGAGTGTTTTTAGTGTCCCCAATCACTACAATATTTAGCTCACAAAATAGTGGTTTAAGATTTTTTCAGGTGAGAATACGGCGGATTATAATTAAAATCTGTGGTCAATTTATCAAGATGAAGCGTATATAGAGATTTGATCAGGTGATGTATGTGACATGCACGGAGTCAGTACAGAGAACAGCCTTGAATTTAATGACATCCCGACACACGATGCACTTGTAAGTTCACTGTTTACATTGATACTCACGTAGTCACAGTGTAATCACATAATAGAGTCGGAGGTGCATCCGTGGCTGCGTCACAGTGACACATAATAATGTCTTTTTCATACAGTAACGTTTCAAACTGTAATGGATGTTCACTTCCTTCATAAAATCATAGAAATCCTTCAGTGTTAGATCCTAAATCAAGTTGTCAGTCAGTTTCCCTTCCATCATGGTGCAGTGAAGTTTGGTGTTTTCTTTCTCTGCCTCTTCTAGATTTTAAATTTAAATAAACTAGCACAAAAAAAACAGTGTGCTGAGGTGGCGATCTGGATCACCATCAAAATTCAATTATCTGTTCTTTGTCCCATTTTACACCGTTCCAGAAAATTTCATTAAAATTCTTTGATTACTTTTTGAGTAATTTTGCTAACAAACAGACAGAAACATGACCCCCACCACCCCTTGTTGTGAGCTACTCATCATGGTCAGACATCTCACTAATGTGTGCCCTCCGCAGATGACTTGAGCATTCATTGTCTCACCACATGAATGAATTTGTCCATTTTTTTAATAGCTCCATACTGTAAGTAAGATAACAGGCAATGGCAGTGGAACCAATAGGATATCACTCATTTGTGTTTAAAATAAATACTTTAATATGAATCACTTATATGTATGACTATCATGCAGACAATGTTGATATTGGCATTGGTTGACAAGGTGTTTTCATAAATGGTACTGTACCTTGCTCATGTGTAAAATAAAAACATGAATATATGAACCTGTGTACTATTTGAATAGCTTAATATGGAATGCATAATACGATTCAAATTCAGAGCAACATTATTAATGCCCTAAAGGGCAATATGTCTACAGCCATACAGTCCATCAAGGTATGTTTATACACGGCACCAGGAGTCTAATATAAAATGCTGTACAATATAAAGTAAGGGGTCCCTGTTTCATCTCTCCATCTGCCTGGGGTCTTTGCCTGGAAAATGTTGGACCCCTGATTTATGATTTTGACAGAATGTATGAATGGCTGAAGCATTTTATATAGAGTACAGTCATCTTTTAGAAGCCAAGGGACTCATTTTATTTTGCTTTTGTGGGGGTTTTTTTTTTTGTTTTGTTTTTTGATGCAGTTTTTGGCTTTTGTTTGTTTCTTGCAGCCCCTGCACTTCTTGTGTTGTTTTTGCTGGAACTACGGATGTCAAACGATTTAAAAGTTTTAATCTGATTACCGGTAATCACAGGGTCACTGTAGATTAATTTCCATTAATCACAATTAATACCCATTGGTTGTTAATCTAAATTTATCACAGGGTCACTGGATTAATTTCAATTAATCATAATTAATGCCCATTTGTTGTTTTTAAATTTTGTGGGAGCAAAAACACTCATGATAGAAGACATTCGACTAAAATTACTTATTTTACATTAAAATGTATATTGTATGTAGAATAAGTGGAAAATCTATTTTTTCTAATTTAAACTTGTGTAACTAAAGGACATTACACCTGCTTTGTAGAACTTAACAGAACCTCTGTAATGTTCTACTGGGATGTTTGTGCTTTTTTACACTTGGTTCATTGTTTCAAAATCTGTAAAGACTTATACTTTTACATTTAAATTGACTTAAAGTAGAAGCAGTAAATACTAAAAAAGTTGTCAGTGAGGTGGGTCAAATGTAACATAAGATTTCACCACTTTTTCCTTGATATAGTGATATAACACGCATTAGTCGCGTTAATGCGTTAGTCGCTTTAATGGCGTTAAAATGTTTAATTTACAGTAATTAATCATGCAAATGGATTAATCTGGATTAATGTGCTAATTTTGACAGCCCTAGCTGGAACGTGACACCGTGTGAAACTGTTAAGTCTGCAGCTCGCTGGTGGGTAGATGCTGGACTGGTTGCAGAGGTGCATCAACGGTACACTTCAACATGGGAGACTGAGGTTTAACTCCCGTGTCAGTGGTGTATTTTTGTGCATGTTGTGTCTCACCCTCGCCCTGACCCCCGTTCTCTAATCCTTTGAAACCCTAATCCCAATCAAACTTCCCTAAAGCTAAAACAGTTGTTTTGACTCCCGAACCTGCTCCCGATCGACTTTCCCTTTTGTTGTAATATGATGCATTTGGGATGCTCCACATGTCTGTATGTGATGACTTGACAGTGAGAATATGTTATGTGAGATGGTCTGGGGAGGTTAGTGTAAATGCTTTGAAAGCATTTCAGCATCGGAACGCTCCATCCTTAACAGAATGCAATGCCGATCTACCCCTGCTCCCATCTTGCTCTATCGCTGACCAGACAAAGGGCCAAACTTGAACAGCATTGCTTGCAAATACAAACAGGAGGCACATTAAAGTCTTCAGAACACTAAATACTTATTTAGTGTTACTTGCAGCTATTTCATTAGAGGCCAACAATATATGTGAATATACACCATTAAAAAAATAAAGTTACCTGAACTTGATTATACATAAAAGAAATTTCAAAGCACTACCTTGTCTTGAAACGTGATTCCTGTCTCAGTCCTGTCATATAGAATTTTAACAGCAACCATGATGAAAACAGCATCTTTAGTGAATCCACTGAAGATGTTTCACAACATTGTCTACTACATGTTTTATAAGTGTTCTGACTGTCAAACTCTTACATGCTGTGTTTTTAAACTGCGAAAATAAATGTTGCCCTGCTCACCTCTTTGGCGGACTTGGATGGTCCTGAGTGCCAGGATGTTCTGCTCATCCGAGAGAAACTGCTTCATCTTTATAAATGGTTCTTTGCCTTTCACAGTCAGCTTCCTCCAGGGTTTGGGTCGGGCTAGGATCTCGCTGACAGAGCCCTGTGAGAGCCCCAGCACATAGTGGCCAAACACACGCTGGCCAATGTTATGCTTCAACAACTGCTCTTTCACCTGGAAGGCGATCTCTGCCGTGTCTAGCTGGTCCTCATCTCCCACAGTCAAGCTGCCACTTTCCGACTGGTCGCTTGGAAGGCCTGCGTCAGCACTGCCCGCCCCTGCGGATGCGTGACTGGCAGACATGAGGGCAACTTTGGCTGCGTAGAGGGCAGTGGGGAAGGCCATGAGGCCGCTGCTCTCTTTTTTAAAGTGAGGGGAGAGGAGCTGCTTATGGAGGATGTGGTCTCCTGAAAGTCGGTCTGCAGAACAGGGCGATGCTGAAAATGGACGGGGAAGGTCGTGGCTGGAGGACGAGCTGTCCAAAGTGGGGGGGCCAGGGCTGGGAGAGGCACGGCTGTCCACCTGAGAGGAAGATGAGTGAGACCCCGGTGGTCTGCCCGTCTCCCTGCCTGCATCCTCAGACTGGTCATCATCTGGAGAAGGAAACACAGAGTCACTCTGACGGGTAGATGTAAGGGGGATGGGGCTAAGAGGGGATTCATCCTCCTCAATATTTGCAAAACATGCATTTGTTAACCCAATAAAACAGCTCAAATTCACCAGTAGTTTGTAAATTTAAACAATATAGAACTTTAGGGTCTCTAAAAAACCCTGCTTTACGTAATTAATGACAGCTGTGGTCATTGATGGGTTTATTTTTATTGTTGGTCTTGTTGATTATTTTGTTCATATTATGTTCATTCTTACATATATAATCAAACTAAAATGGATAAAAATGTGAATTTGTTTAGCCTACAGTAAAAATGGAAAAACTACATCACTTTATAATGATTTCTGGTCCCATTTTTGTTCAATTTTTTTCCTTATTTCTTTTATATTTCTTGATCATTTTACTATTTTTGTTGATGTTCTTAATGATTTTGCAAGTGATTGATTTCATGGTGTTCAGGGCTCACATTTTTCAAGTTGATCCAGAGACATCAGACAAAAAAAGCTGGAAAGCAAAACTACTCTCTGATATATCTCCGGAAATTTACATTCTTTACGTCAAGAGGAACCACTTTGCAAATATCAACATAAAGTTCAATTGTGACAAAATGTATTGGGGAATTAAATCACTCATCTGAGCACTTTATTTAGCACCCATTTAATCAGGAATATTCTTTAAGGGACCAAAAATGTGCTCGCTTTTGGTGTCTGTTTCAACAATGCGGGATCTGCAGAGTTTATCTCACAGACTCAGTTTTCGCAAAGAGATTTAAAAACATCGACTCGAGAATCAATTGAGCCTGACCAATGGGTACCAAACAATCAGCCAAGTACAGGAGGTTTAGAAAATGACTAAACTTGCTGCCTCTTCAGTGTACCATGAACTATTTCAACTGTTCACCCGAGATGGAAAATGAAGCATGAGATACAGTAACTTACCGTTACTGTGCAAAAGTCGTGCCTTCTCCACCAGGTATTTGTGAGACGGAAGAAAGGCCTCTTTATCCAGCAAAAGTGCCTCTGCAGCTTTGGCAGAATCCTATATGCGAACACACACACACGTTATTAGTTTTTGATTAATCAATTACAGTGGCTGTAGATATCCTCATAATGGATGACGATCAGTGAAGCATTCAATGGCACTGCTGTAGTTTTTCTTCTCTGACACCAAGAGAACATTAAGAGGAAACCAGAGGTCGACTGTGGCAAAAAAAAAAAAAAACAAAAACCTCCTCCTGTTCAGCGTCAGAAATGGGGGAAACGCGTACCTGGGTCGAGCTGCCGTTTGCTGAAGCCAGCTTCATTACCTTTAGGATACTAGGGAGCAAAACAAAGATGAGTCAAAACAACAGACTAAAAGAAGTCGTTATGGATTAGTTACACTTCCAGTCCACACTAATGATCACCTGAGTTCAGTTTTAATCTCTTCATAGTCCATCTGGGATTGCAGTTTAGCTTCTAATCTCTGAAAAGGAAAAAGGAAAAAGACGAGAAGAATTGTTCATTTTCAAACCACTCTAGTGTGTCGGATCAACTGATAAATGTGTACACACATTCACCTCCTTCATTTTATCTGGTGAGGAGTCAAAAGATTTGTTCTAAATATTTGTAAGTTTTAGCCTGTTGCTGACGGCGACTCAACAAATCTTGGAGGCCTGGAATTCACTGCATTTTGTTGAACTAAAGAAGATTAAAGTTTCAAATGAAGTCAAGTTATAGTAGTTTAAAAGAACATATCATATAACATTCTTTATTATATAGCATTCTTTATTTATATAACATTCATTATCATATAGGACTCTTCATTTATACAGTGGTACCTCGCTGTATGAACGCTTCCCTCTACGAAATGTTCACTGTATAAAAAAATACTTTGGCCAAAAATGCATCCCAGTGTCCGCATAAGACATCACGGTACAAAAGAGATAAACCCGGAAGTGAACTTCTTCTTCTTTTGGTTTTGATTGGTGGCTGGCACCCGACTCAGGTGCATTACCGCCACCTACCGGACTGGAGTGTGGCACAGTAGATCAGCAGCCGGAAGTGAACTATTGCCCACCAGAAAGTGATGGAAACAGTCAACACAATAACATGTGATACAGCCGAATGCTAACCACTAGTAGCTCGATGTCCCTGCTACAGAGCTGCTCCTTAACAGTGCTGTAGCCTGGGTAGCACCATCTGTTGTTTACAAACACCACCAGTTCCACCCACCTTTCCTTTCCTGTCCGGTCTACACGGATGAAGGTGAATCCATCCAAGGAGACTGGCAGGCCCGGTGTTGTGTTGTTAGCTCCAGAGCTAACAGTGGCTGACTGTTGTTGCTGTTTTGCTAACTGAGAGGGACCTAACAACACAAAGCCGTTGATCGGTGTGCATACACAGAGCTGTGTTGATAGCTGAGAACAGTAGCCATAGGCCTACAGTGGCTAAGCTAAATTGGCACCCAGTGAGCTGAGACACACAGCTAACTAGCCGTTAGCACTGCCACGCCAATTCGAAACAAACCACATTATTTTCACACACTGAAACACACAAAACACTTGCTAACACTACGTTTCATGTCCCGGTCGAACGTCCCAGAAGTTCGGGTCATTCACTCTCGGTTCTAAGATTCCAGACAAGTCCTCAGTTGTTACGAGTCGACCCTCTCGGTTAGCTTACGATTGCTATGATTCCATTCCCAGACAACGAGGCCGGGCCGGGACCAGTCAGCTGAGACAGACGGCATCAGCCGTGTCATAAGTCGCTGTGTGAGTGTCACGCCGGAACAGATTAATTTTGTGGCGAGGTACCACTGTATAACATTCGTTATTATACAGCATTCATTATGTATATTACATTCTTTATTATAAAGCATTCTTTATTTATATAACATTCTTTATTATATAGAATTATTTATTATATATAGTTCTTTATTATATAGAATTCTTTATTTATGTAACATTCTTTACTCATATAGTTATTATTATATTATATAGCATTCTTTATTATAGAATAGAGTATTCTTTATTATATTATAGAGCATGTTTTGCTGATGGTTTTCAACCAGTGGTTCGTGGACCACCAGGCATTACAAATGGTCCCTGTCCTTGTCATGGATAGTGTCAGACTGAATTTCCAGAGCTTGCGGCAAAAGTAGTATTTTTTTGCAAAAGTAGTATTTTTTTGCATGCCTGAAGAACAAGCACAGGGCAAGGCTGGAGCCAGAGAATGATATGATATAATTCACCACACCCAGAAATCACACCAACACTAATCTCAGTGAACGGCAGTGGTCCCCAGGTTGCTTCTTTGTCATAATGGTGGTCGCTGGATCAAAATCGGTTGAAAATCCCCCTTATATAGCATTCTTTATTTATATATCAGCAGTGAATAGTCTTCTATATTTTTATCTGTTAATAATATAATATGAATAATAACTACTAGGGCCCAAGGGAGAATATAATATAGAGGTAGGATTAAACACATTTCTACCTCTTTTTACTCCCTCTGGGACATAATACAGATTGTGGTGAATATAATATATTGTAATAAAGCATTTGTTTTTTTTATTTGTTTTTTTTCTTTTTTATACTATTGTGTCTTACAAGGTCAAAATAAACATTTGTTAGTTAGATGTAGAACATTTAAACACAACAGATGTTGACTAATGTGCTGTACAAAAAAGTAAAAAAAAAAAAAAAAAACAGTGCTGTGCAAAAGATTTAAGCATCTTGGTTTTGTTATTTTATCAGATTATAATGAAATAGATGAATAAATAGACAAGCAGTGGTGGCCTTAGGGGCAGGCTACCAGACCTGGGCTTTAAATACAGACAGATAGCAGTATTTTCCTAACCCGTGAGCAGTAACAGCACCTAAGGCCTGACAGATCAGCATTCGAGTTCTACCCAGGGTCTGGGTTGACAATTGTTGGTATTTTTTGAACAATGGAGTCGAAACAAAAATGTTTAATTACCTCAAATGAGGAATTTCACATTTTATTTATTCTTTAACTATTTTTTACAATGCACACTCACTGATGCATATTACAACACAATTTTCTTATTTGTTGCTTGTGGTACTAAGCGCCCCGGGCGCTTATGAAATTGCCTTGACTTCAAAATATCCATAATCTACATGAGCTGTTTCATCATTTTAGGGCAAATTATGCGACGAAGCACTGCCGTGCTGGGGTTTGACTGACATGTCGCTATGGCAACTAGACTTGCCGGTGGAGTCGGACCTTTGCATCTTCTATTTATTAAATATATGGGCATAGTTTTACTTGAGATTCGCTTGACTGCAGTAGCGGGTAATATTACTTTGTTTGGCACTGCTTGGTCAAGTTTAACAGCATCCGCTTCTGCGTTGTTGTTCTTTCGGTTTTTATGATGCGTTCTGTTCCTTTTCTGTTGCTGCTATTGGGCTACGCTGCACAACACTGCGCCACGATTCCTGGTGGTTCTGCTCTGCATTCTGGTGCGTTTTGCAGTTCTCTGCTGACTGACTGATTCACTCACTCATTGCCTGCCTGACACACACACACACACACGTCTACTTTACTGCTTAGGCTCTAAAACCTAGGAATAAAGCCTAGGAACATTTCTCAATCACAGTAGAACCAGAATCCACATAAACGTTTTGGTTTCATCAAATAAAGTGTCAGGATTAAGTGTTGCCTCCCTTTTCACTTAAAACATTTTAAACTTTTTGGGACAGAAAATATGAGATCTCGTGAGTTAAACCAGATTTCGTTCAGCACTTGCCAGTATTGTTTGTTCTACTTTTTGCCACAGGAATTGTCATCACACTAGATATTAAGTTTTTCCTGTCAAAGCCATTTGATTTGTGTTTATGTTTATACAGTGCACATATTTTCTGTATTTTAATCATGCTCCTACAAAAAACAACAAACCAAAAGGTGGATACTTGGAAGTTCTACCCTCACATAGATTTTATAACGACATAAGAAAGGAGAACAAATCCAAGGTGCCTAAAACCTTTGCACAGTACTATACATAATTTCAATATGAATACAAATAAATGTTCAGACACATTTACTCAGATATGGAACCCTTTCTTTACTTCTGTTGATGCTTCAGGGTCCAATAACTTTATAGATGCGTCAAATACATGACAAAACTACAGGGCAATAAAATAACTATTGTTTTGCTATATATATCATGATTATGGTGATTATTACAAAATATGTTTTTTCCGGTTTATTTTATTTTGATATGTTTATTTCATAAAGACAGATGCCTTGAACATGGACAATGGTATCACAATTTCTGACGTAATGCATCACAGCATGTATAGCAACTGCTAATTTCCAATGGGCTTTTAAAACTATAATCATAAAACATACATTAAGACACACAAAGGTACACATATAAAAACATACAAATAAGCCCCTCACGCCCACCCCACACATGCTTACATATGACTACATGACTTGTTGTTTCCGTGCTCTATTGTTTAACTTACACTTGAGCATTCTAATAGTTGTGAATATTTTACTTTGTTAGGGATTTGTCATAATCTGATCATAAAGAAGAGCTTAAAACACAACTGATTTCTCTGTCATTTTTTGTCTTAGTGAACAATAGGTTGCACACTTTTATCCTCAACAAAATATGGACTATTTCACAAAATCAGAGACTAAAAGTGCACTTGAGTCTTGTTACAGTCTATGTTTTTATGCAGTATAATTCATTTAGGTCTTGTTATTCCGTTTTGTTACATTTTCTTTTTTCCCCACCATGTCTTTTACAAGTAATTTAGAACAGACTGGTTTCTTCAGCTTTCACTCAGGACCAAAAACCAGCCTTTAAACTGGAAAGAAACAATGATTTGACATTTATTGTGATTTAATTGATTAAGTTATTATGAAAATTTTGTGGGCGGCATGATACAGATTACTGGTATGTCTGAGCTGTCAGTTTTACCGTCATGTGGCCTGGAAAACAAGTGCACTGCAATAGGCACTTACGGACTTATTTGTTTATCTATTTAGTTAGCATTTTGGGGCATCTCTTGCTCCAAAAGTGTATTTATGGTAAAGAGTCAAAATTGCATCAACAAAAAGAAATTCTGAAATGAACTTTGCTGTAAAACGTCTGTTTAATTATCAGAGTCAGTGGCGTCTGAGGAGACATTCGTCACGTTCTGTCGTTTCCCATGTGTCCAACACACTCACCTCAATAGCTTCTGTTTTATAGGCCAGCTGGCGTTCTAGCTCTAGGATCTGATTGGCTGAGGTCTCCTGAACTTCTTGCAGTGTGAACTGCAGTCGCTGAATGTTTTCCAGGAGGCGGAGGATTTCACGGTCTTTAGCCAGCAAGGCGGCCTCCAGCTGAGAGGGCAGGACGTCACCCTTCTCATTTTTCTCCTGACACGGTGAGAGGAGATGTGACGAAGGCAACAAAAAAAGAGGGAGAAAAGAGAGAGTCGGTGATGATTTGTAAGAGGGAGGCTAGCGACACAAGCCTTTGTTAGTGACCCAAGTCAAACAGCTGAGAAGTAAAACTAACAGCCAGTCGGCTCCGCTGCCATTAGCCGTTATTTTTAAGGACTTTTCCTCATTCAGCATGTGGGGTGAAGGATGGAGGGTCTTGTCTACTGTTCACATTATAAAGCCATATGAGGGAACATTTTTTTGTTTTGGTAAGATAACACTCGGAGACGAGTAGTGCTCAAGTACATGTAGTCCTTTGCCTGAGTGTTTTTTTTTCCCTAATAAATGTACTTCATACAGCAGTTGTTTTACAGAATACGTTTTACTCTTACTTAGTTAATGTTTTTTTTTTTTTTAATTTTGAGCATATTATAATAAAGGGGGGTAATAAAGTGCTAGTTATCATTGCCATGATACAGTAGATTAATTTTATGTATGACATGTAATGAGGGTGATTTATTGTAATTATCATTTTTCTTTTGTCTCGATAATGATAAGCAGATTTTGTTGTTTTAATGTCATTAAAGGCACAACATCATGAAATTTAAAAAAAATGTTTTTTTTTCCATCTTTAATGTTGTCATTTTGTGTCTTTTGTGCCATTTTTGTCAACTTACATCTTTTGTTAAAATGATTTATTGTTGGGACCTTTGCCGTTACTGATAGACACAGTGGCGAGAGGAAGGACAGGAGGAGAAAGTTTGCTTTGGGTGTAACTGGAGCCTCGGTCGCTGGGAGTCATGTGGGTGCTCGTAAGCCACCGAGACACCATCAATTCACATCTTTTACATTATTTTCATCTCTTTGTATCCCTTAGATCTAGTAATTAATAGTAATATCTGTAATTTAAAAAACTTTAACATCATGTCTCAACACATAAAAATTGAGGAGAAACTTTTGGGGAAGAAAATAAGAGGTGATAACATTCTAAAAATCACAATTTGGTTAGTTGCATATAATGTTTTTCCTACAAGTCTCAGGAAGAAAATAAAAGCAGTTCCATAAACCAAACTAAAAACTGAGGTATTTCACATTATGATTTTTGACTTAGGTGTTTAGTCGGCCTTGATTCTGTCATGTGATTCTGCTATCGTTACAATTATAAAGTAACAAACCTTATTATGAAGTGTTATTATTATTATTATTCTTCTTCAAGTACCATTTCTGATTAGTCTACCCACCACTTAATAGACAGTATAAATATAAGTGACTTGGCAAAGGCTGCATATTCAGTTTTTTCTTCACATTTAAAAAAAACATCAACAACAGCGCAAATGGTGAAAAGGTCATTTCTGAGGAGTAAATTACAAAAACACCAAGGTAAAGATCAACGGGCTTAATCAAAGTTAAAATCAAAAATAAAAAAGGACATTCAGTATCTCCAGCAAGGTCCCACTATCCTGTAACACCATCGTGTTCCTGAATTCACAGTTATAAAGAGTGGGAACAATCAGCCTGTGACAAAGTGGGTGAGATGCACCACACTTTTCACCATTCAAGCAGCAACATACAGTTTTATTTTATCCACTATTCTCAATAGTAGTGCAAACATTTAACTATCCCGGGTTTGTTTTGTGTTTTGCATTTAATTAGGTTTGCCCAACATATGCATTTTCGTACAATAAAATACACACATGCACATTGTGTTTAACTTAATTTATTTTGGTTAAATGTACTTGTAAGTCAATTTGCCATTTCAGTTTTTACTTACCATACCTACCTGTCCATATGCTCCAAACAAAGGGAGGCAGCACTCAACAACTTCCTGTTTTATACTCCAGTCAGCGCTGTAGCCACACCTATTATCCAATTATGCAAATAGACAGACCATACCATGTATGGGGAGGTATTTTGCTTGAGTTT
>JAQQAE010000507.1:0-32674 GCA_029823295.1 Pseudamia nigra
ATGGATTTACATGTAAAAGTCTCTTCGGATACAGAGAAATTCGCATAGCGAGCGTGACGCCGGAACGGATTAAACTCATTATGTGAGGTACCACTGTACCATTAAGTAGAGAGAGACCCTTTACCTAGAGTAGAAGAGATGTTTCATGAACTGTTATCAGTAGAACCTGGCTTTGGTATTGGTGGATAGCGAATGTTGGGCTCCTCAACTGAGGTTGCTACAGATGGAATTAAAATTGTAGATTAAAAAATGATGAATTAAAAGACAAAATGCTAACACCATAAGTTAATTTTATGAAAGTTCCAATTGTATTGATTTGTTTATTTTGTTCTTTATTGCTTTGGCTTAGATGTTCAGTTCAACAGTTATTCTGTTTTAATAATGTCAGATTGGCTTTATCATGTTCCAAATTGTTATCATATTGACCTTTAAAATCATTTTACCTCCCCCATTAAGTGTACAAAGTCAAGAATGTACTTAGTTCAGTCAAAATTGTTTATTTATCTGTGACTCTAAACTGACCCAAATGTTTCTCTATGACCCGGTTTTCTTTTCACAGGATAACATTGAAAAAGTCAGGACATATTGTTCATGTGATAAATTCTTTATTCTTTGACAGAGGGAACTCCATTTGCTGGTGGCATTTTCCGAATGCGACTGGTCCTCGGGAAGGACTTCCCTGCTGTTCCACCCAAGGGGTATTTCTTGACCAAGATTTTTCACCCCAACGTGGGTCATAAGGGAGAGATCTGTGTCAACGTGTTAAAGAGGGACTGGAAGGCAGAACTTGGCCTCAGACATGTTTTACTTGTAAGGGAGACCACCAATCTGTTCATTTGACTGTTAGCTGCTCTTCCCACTATTTCTTAATCTTCCTTTTCTCCTGTGCTTCTCTGCAGACAATCAAGTGTCTTCTCATCCATCCTAATCCAGAATCTGCGTTGAATGAGGAGGCCGGTCGCTTGCTGTTAGAGGACTATGCAGAATATGAGTCCCGTGCTCGTTTGCTTACAGAGATCCATGCTATGGGTGGACCTGGTGGGACCTCAGGGGCACCTCAGGACCCTAATGATGGCCCACAGCCAAAAAAACATGCAGGCGACCCCACGAAGAGAGCAGGACCCAGTGCAGCAGCTGTGCCAGCAGCTCTGGGTAACGGAGCTAATGGATCCAGCAACCCCACCAGCAATAGCAACAGTAGTAGCAGCACCAGTAATGTAGCAGGGAAAAAGAAAGCAGATAAAAAGCGTGCATTGAGGCGACTCTAATGCCACTGCAGAATTGTCAGTGAGTGAGTGTGTGTGTGTGTGTGTGTGAGTGAGTGTGTAAATATAAATATTGAAGTGTGTTTGCAATGATTTTGTTTCCCTTTTTTCTGATGATTTCTACCACACTTACAGACAGTCCACTTTGTACTCATCCCTTCCCTTTCTTTAGCCATCACCTTGAATTGTCATGTTGGCATCACATTTTTTTACACCCCATACGAAAAATGTTTGCTCTTCATTTATAGAAAAAAAACATGTTTACTGCAAAAATCCATACATTTGTTTTGACATGAAAAGGTTTTGCTATCTCTCAATGATATTTGGCTATTATTCTCTCACTTTGGCTGCAAACTTTACATCAGCTCTTTTGAACTGTGTCCTGGTGAACTCTGCTGTGACGGTACTGTGTACTGCTCAGCCAGGCTCGGTTTTTAAACTTAAGCCAGGATTTTTTGCTTTAAATCAGGTTTTCAAATTGAGCTATGAGAAAATAATTGAAGGTGTTGCTGAACAATTATGCAAAGAGTTGGTGGTGTCACCTCTAGAAGGGAAATACTGTATTGTTACGCTCACACAAATAGCATCTTCATAAAGTGTATTTTTCAGAATGTGACCTGAAAGAAGTTAAGGCATTAAAAGTATAGGCCTGTTATGTTCTTTATGTAATACAATGTTTTTTTTTTTTTCTAAAGTTCTTTCACTGTCCAGTGTTTTCAAGACTTGTTTATAATTGACATGTCCATATTCAACAGTCTTGTGGTTTTGTGTGAAAAACCTAGATCAGTGGCTGTATGGGAACAAGGTAGGTTAGGTTGGAAGAATGCTTTATATATATATATATATATATAATGGAATAAGTCACTTAAACTACCTGTTCCTTACAAAGCAGTGTGTGATCTCTGTTACCCAGCTCCCCAAACAGCCATATGGGTACCAGAGAGGACATAGTAGGACAACTTCCATTTTGAAAGAATTTATCTCACCACCTGTTGCACTGGCAGAGTTTCTTGGGCAGATTTTTTTTTTCTTTGTATCAAACAGGGGTCTACATTTCCCAAGGAAACGGACTGAAATGCCATTGTATTGTGGATGGAAAAGACGCCTCTGGAAACTCTTGTCATTGTGTAGACTTGCTGGATGTTTTATGTCCATTTTAAATTATTTAAATTAATAAAACATTGAGATAAAAGTGAACTTTATACTGAGTAATGTTTGTTCTGTTATTGCTATGTATACATAATTGTTCATTGTGGAAATAGGATTTCAATTTAATTTTTCATGTGTCTCAGTATAGTGAGTGAAAATGAATATTAGTGTGAAGCTTTTTATGATTCAGTGATGTATAATAGCACTTAATTTTGTTGATACTGTTTTCCTGTTCTGCCATGGTGGAATAACCATTATGAAGAAACCAGTAATTGCATCCACCTCAGCATGCCAGTGACTGAAAGTGCACCCGGTAGAGCGTTATTGGACCATCTAATGAAGGGTTCCACTGGCCTCTGCAAACATGCAGCAGCCCACCCACCTGTGCAGAAATGGCAGCCTGCTATGCAGGTAATTATCATGCCTGTCGTAGACACCTGGGGCTCCAGGGAAACCTTTACACCTTCCCCAAACCCCATTTTGGAAGTGCTCATGTGGTGCACCCAAATATGTGTCACCACATTTGGTATATTTATAGTTTAAATAGAGTAATTTTCCTTTAATACGCACTTTGATTAGTGTATTTATACTCTAAATATACATTGTTAATTTACTGCTAATTTGATTATTAGTCCTATGTAAATTTTAAGTTAGGTGTATTATAGAGGTAAAGCGGAACCTTGTCATGAGTGTTTCCACCTGAGTCCATTTGGGGGGGACAACTCCTGTACCTGCCAGATGCGATTTGGAGACAGACACGAGTGGTCCTGTGTTCTGTGCTCTAACACACTACTCATATTTCACAGATCAGTAAACGGTTAAAAGTATTAGAATTTACTTCTAAGAGACTCGTTTTAGATATTTATTAGTTTGTAGTACTTTTATTACAAGCTGCGAGAGATTTATTGTAAAAAGTATAAGTTTATCGTGCCCATATTAGTACTGTAATGACGGACATTTTCGCGCACCTCGGAATTCCAGCGAGACTTTAATGTTAAACTATAGTAAATATCGCGAGACTTTGAAAACACCGCAAATTGCTTTATTTCACTACTGTTAAATCCCTTAGTCTCTATGACTCAGCCCTCCGTTCTAATAGGGTCCTGATTCCCCTAAGACTAGACTAGGGTCTTACCCATCCGTACTAACCTAGGGAAATTCTACCTGGCCGAGTAAATGTGGAAACACTAGCCTGATGTCTCACCGCCGTTATCCCCAACCTCTGCCCTTGCTTACTCTGGTTACCAAAACTGCCAGAAAAACCCCAAATATGCAACAGTAATGATACCAGCCCTGATTGGTTATGGCGGCTGTTTCCTTGGATTTGTGCACTTGGTACGTGTCAGGTATAATATTTAAAGGCCCGGAACATAAGCCCTAAGGACACATTAATATAGCAGGTGGATCTATTGCTAAGATACTTTTAGAACCTTTGATGTTATGCACACTAAACCTAACATTTTACATTCATGAACTTGGTGCACCATATAGGGAATAATCAGAGAAAACGTCAATATTACTTATGGTAATTTTTACAACTCCTAAGTCGAATCCACTAAACCTTTCCTTTTGGGCTGTTTGTGACACTTTTCTCTCTTATTCTGTCCTTAACAACAGTAAATCATTTCAACTTTAACACAATGTGATTATTATAAAACTTATCCTTCACACTCATTTCAATATCACTACTAGAAAAGCATTTTAATTAATTAATCAGCTTAATCACTCTACAATTTCTGGTAGCTTGAGTTACTATAGTTATGCTGGATAATCCATTCTCTATCAGTGTCCACGTAGGTCGAGGGGCCCTGACCTCCCTAATCTTGACACTACTCTATGGTCTACTATGCCTATAAGATGATTCAAATAACTCCTGTTCACTGACAATAACTCTGTAATGGTTTAAATGTTGAATTGGTTTATGAAGCAGTTCAAATGTTGAAATAAATGCAATATAAATATATGAATGATACCTGTATTTCTGTTGTATATGAGTTGATGTTTAAGTGATTCAACAGTCATTGTTTACCTAAAGTGCATTGTCCAGTTTGTATAAGCTATGAGTGTGGAGCTAATGGAAAAAGTATATACTGTACAGTTGAGTGATCCTGTCATTTACACCAAGGTGATATTATAGCCTCTTATACTTATTCAGAAGTGGATTTATGTTGACCTCAACAGTTATGAAGGCTGCTACAGGAAGAAATACATGAAGTATTACAATTGTGTATTAAGAAGTTTAAATGAAGTTTAAATGAAGATGTATTTTTGTTTACAACTGTTGTGAATATTTTGAGGAGAAGTATTGTTAAATGGATGTAAATGCACTGTCGTTTGAATGTGTTGAGATAAACAGATGCGATTTGGAGAAAGACACGAGTGGTCCTGTGTTCTGTACTCGAACACACTACTCATATTTCACAGATCGTCATCTCACCTTTTTGTTATTGTGAGTCACCTGCCCGGGACCCGTAACACTTACAGCTTCCCACCTGGAATCCATCTTCTTTGGTATATTCTCCACAATTAATGCCGAAGCTTTCCTTTCTGCTGTATTTCAACCGTTTAAAAATGTCTTGTGATAACTTGTTAACCTGATGTGTATTCTAGGGCAGGTGTAATATTAGTGCATTTTATGGTTTTCATTAATCATCTACCAAACCTAATGTAATGCTTGATGAAGAGAAAATTACAGTGGGGCGAAATCAGGTTTCATTCAGATGTTGTATGCAGATGTGGTAATGCTGCTGTAGTCTGCGTGTCAGAGGAAAGGAAATTCATGCCTTACTGACCTCACATTTGTGTCCTCTTGGTATAGTACATAGCCAACTGTCCCCTGTTTGTCCTAGAGCTAAATATGTGAATTGCCAATGTAGAACTGGAACTAATTGACAGTTTCGTTCACGCTCCAGTGTTAAAGCTTTTGCGCCAGCCCTCTCCCCTTCCCCGTTTTTATCGCTTTCATAATTGCCACCAACATAATGACACAGTTGCTGTGGCAACCATGTCTCCGTGTCTTTTTTTCGCTCTCACACACAAAGAAAACACACTTTGAATCTCGAAGGTCTTCCGCTGAATTTCCTGCTTTGCTTTAATTTTCACACGTTTCCCCTGTGTATCTGGTTCTGCCATACTGCCATGCTCACTTCTAGAAGAAATGACACGAGACAGGATCACAATCCATGTTGTAGTCAGAGCTTATGGTTTGCAGACCACAGTGCGTTATTGAATTAAAGAGGGAAATGAAATGGAGGGGAACAAAGATGAACGCCACCAGTTGAATGGGCCTAATGACCATAAGCACCGAGGAGCGCGAGAGAGTCTCATCAACACTAGTGTGAGCGACCAATCACAGCGCTCCCTGCCTGGCGGACCTCCGTGAGGCCAGGCGCAGTTAGGCGGTACAACCAATCTCGTTTGGAAATTATGAAGGGAACCAGCGGCAGTCAAATTCAGATGGAGAAAAGTTAAATTGGGGGAATTCTTTTGACATTTTGCACTCACATCTGGCATCCAGGCTCCCGTATCACTGCGCTTCCCTGGATAATTCATCTATATGCGACAACTTCCACCGCACATCATGGAATTTTACCGATGTAATGCACACTTAAATTACCTTCTCTAAACTCGGCGGCTATTGAACCAATTTCCAATTCGCGTGTTCCGCATTTATATTTTTGCTGTGATAATGGATTACCAGTAGTCTCGTCGACACACAAGTGAGATCTGCAGCAGCCGTAAAAATCACGGACATTTAAAACAGGTGGCACATCCAGCAATAGTTCACGCTGTCCTGATCATCTTCTGCTACAATAACAGGCTACCATCTGAGGAACGCGGAGATACAGTGCGCAGGCTCTCCAGCGCTCTTCTCCAGCATCAAACCCCAGAGCAGCGCACAGGTAAGACACGACATTATGCACCTTTTGTTAATTCAACATCAATGACCAAAATACTACCAAAACTGATTTAGACATACATTGCATGTTTCTCCGGTGTAAGAAAAATGACTTTGGTTTGTGTTTAGACCCATCAGTTGAGCAGGAGGATGTTAAACAAAACATTTAGATGAACGCTGCGCCACACATACAATTACACAGAGCTTTTATGCTGGGCAGACATGTTTGTCATCACTTCAACACTTTAATCGACAATTCCAAACACATTGCGACATTACCATGATACTGATATTACGACTGCTGATGCTAACACACACACAGCCGGACTACACACCGGCACGGATACACCCACGCACTCTTTGCCTACTGATACATGCAAGTCATGTCCATAACCTGCATGCTTGTTCGGTGCAAGTTGCAACTTATTAACCGAATGAAAGAACAGCGGTTGTCTGAGGAGTGGACCTTTAAACCAGTTGACAGATGCAGAGTCATTGCGCAGCATATATTCACCATTAAGACTAAGCAAACCGCTGGGGCGAAGCTGTCTCCGCGAGTGTCTTTTAAATCAGCATGACTTGAAGGCTGTTTGCGATTTTTGTCATATTGTTTCACATCCTAATGCATTTTGCAACAGAGCGTTCGGGGGGAAAAAGAATCCAATTTCTTTCATTTCCAACAAACACCTGTTGAAGTCGTTGCATGCACAGCCGCTTGCACCGCTTTTCAGAATCCCGCAATGGAAGTGCAAGGGGGCTGTTTGGTTCGTTTGCATAGATACAGTTGCTTCCAATTCTAACAAATGCTGAAATACCCCCCCTCCCCTCTCCCCCCGTCCATGTAACCCAGGGATACATCTTCACAGCTCGGAATGTGTGCCCTTCGCCCTTTTGTTCCCATTCACTTGCTTTTTCTCTCTAGTTGCTGCATTGCTTCAAAAACACATTGACATAACTACTGGACAGGCCTATCTCTAAAACATTCTCTGTTCTTCTGCTTTGAGTTACTTCATGTGAAAATAGCACAGACTTGTGGGTGCAGGTAGGCACTTATGTTTTTACCAAGTATAATTATACTGGTGCCATTTTGTCATAGACATGGTAAGAAAGCTGTCACTGCACTTTTATGGATTTGGTTTAGATTATTGGCCAGAAAGTCTTTCACAAAGTCAGCAGAGTCAGAGCAGAAAATGTGGAAGTTGAGCAGCACTCTCAGATCAGTGTCATCTTGTTGAGTAAGAGATGGACAGATGTGACTTTGAAATCTGGTTTGGCTAATGGGTGCAGATTGGATTCGGCTTCCCTTCTCTTTCACTGCTTCTTTCACTCACACAGACAGAGCTGCAGTGCTATTCTGAGAGAGTTAGCTGCCTCAACCCACGCACAGAATCTGAGAAAGAGAGAAATGAGGGAGAAAGAGGAGAAGGAGGGAGCAAGAGGAATAAAGGATGGAGGCAGAGACCGACTGCAAGGAGGTTTACAGAATGTCTACTATAGTCTCACACATGCACACGCATGATACACACAGTCAAAGGCTTTTTTACAATTCTGCCTTGTACACCTTTAAGTGTTTCAACTGCAGCTGATGTACAGTCTTGATTACGACTCTTGTGTGTGCCATGTTCTGTATTTGCAGATCTGTTTGGTAGTGCTGTTTGTGTGATGTGCTGTGTTGTATTGGTAAGTGCTGGGAGAAATGTACTTGATTCTGTGCCACCCACACACCGCCCTCCCACTCATGGTCGTCTCTGCATCTATACCTCTGGCTCTTCCCGCTCGCCACAATCTTTTTGCTCATTTAAATCCCTACCCTGCATTTATCCCTCTGCTCTCTTTCTCTCTTTCTCTATCATTGGCTTTTCAGGAGCGTGTTCTTCCTGCAATGAAACAGACACACACAAACATACACACTCTTTCAATGCACATAATTGCAATTAATACAAATGAAGGTGACGTGTGCACATGTTCTCAAAATGCGCAGATGCTCACACACAAGTTAGAACATGGGAACAATCCTGCAGATCTTTCTAATCATGTCTGTCGTTTGTTTTTACAGTGGCCATGCGGCTGTCATATTCCAGGTTTTACTGTTGCCACATGAACCTGAAGACAATTCTGGAAATCAAGCAGAACATTTAGAGACAACAGAAGAAATTCTACCGGAGAGTTCTTCTGGAACATTAGTCAGTGGGAGAGCTGCTGCTGTGTGTCTCTCATGTGTGTCTCGTTTTTTCTCCTCTGAACTCTTCCCAGAAGGTTAGAGGATCATGTAACTGAAACAAGTGGAGCCCTCAGTGATTTCAGCATTCTGTCTCCCCCATCTGTGCCTACATTCTTCACTACCGATAGGGACGTTTTGATAATTACATATAATTATAATTTCTGTGGGAGACAGATCTGCCTCTGTCTATTATTGCCAACACCTCCAACACAATAACTTCACACATTTACATATTTCTCAACAAAAGTGATATTCTTTGAACCTCAGAGACAAATCAGGAATAATTTTATGTCACACGGAGAAGAAATGTGCCCTTCAGTTCATATCTAATTAGTGATACAGTTGAATGACATGGACAACTTTTGTGCCTAAAAGCTGAATGCAGAACATTTAAAATTCATCGCTAAAAAGACTTTTGTCTAATTGCGATGTGTTTCACAGGCTGCAAGTCAGTTTGGTGGTTTATGCTTACTCGTAATTTTCAGTTTTTACAGTCCTCTAGCGCTTAGGCTGAGCCTCACTCATTATCACTCAGCCCCATCACAGTAACAGTCTGTGCCAGGCAAGTACTGATGCACATTAATAAAACTGTATAAAAGATTGAGATGATAGTGCATCTATAGATTAGAATGCTTAGAACTGGTTAAAATGGGGAACAGTCCCTGGTCCAGAGAAAATAGGTTTCATTAAAAGGCAGGGTTTAGAGTTACACTCTTTAATTAGTGGCACAGTGTGTTACTTTCATTTGACTGTGTTATGATGCCAAAAAGCACCAAATATATTAAAAAATTAAGAACATTATATATGTATATATATATCAAGAAGATTAAATAAGTGCCAACTCCAGATGTATGTAATGCTATGCTGAACTAGTCAGCCAGGAACCAACGTGACGGATAAAACTGTTTACATTTTGTAAAACTCCTGGCCATACACTATTGTTCAAGTGCCATGATCAGCACAGGAATGTATAAGGCTGCCATATTTTATTGTAAATACCATACTTGCTACTAATTTTTATGGCCCTTTGTTCATTGAAACTATATCTGGCATGACAAATATTTATTCTTTTGTTCAGTGAGACATGTAGAAGAGGAAAATTAAGGACTAAAAGCACGAAGATTGATGTTTTCAATTTGTCCTCTTTAGAAAACTGCAGCAATTTAGGTGCACTAGTTTAATGCTTTTGAGGTCAAAAGGATGAAGTCATTAAACATTCAAAGTTCTTTTTTAGCAGTTTATTAAAATGGTTTAATACCATTACCACCAGTTATTGAAAGCTAACAACTGGTTTTAGGACCCTGCATGAACAAAAATACAAAACCTAAAAATTTCAACATTGAGCATTTCTGAATGAAGCTATTGATACATCATCAATATTCAGGAGGTTGTATGTGTTACTTAAGTACTTCACATGCCATTTTAGTGGGTTAAACGGCAAAAGCGGATACAGTGTTGTAACTGCTTTGACTCAACAACAGAAAATAGATCTCTTAGTCATGTAAAAATGACGCCCACCACCAATCTCAGAATCCTTGCTGTCTCCCTGCTCTCCCTCCTTTCTGCCCCACTTACCACTGCTGTGGAGACCTCCGAGTCCTCCCCTCCTCAGCACACAGACCACTCAGGACGGCCATTCACTGAGCAGCCCTTGTCTGCTCCAAGCTCCTCTCTCCTGCTTCTTGCTATCCAGGCCAATATCCAGCCAGCAGCTCTTCAAGGCAGGACCAAAACCCCTGAGACACTTCCAGACTCCGCAGAGGGAGTTCTGGAGGCACCTCCAAGGCCCATGCCACAGGTCATGTTTCCCAAAAATGTAACTTCAGCAGATGCACTTGCACCTCCCTTAGGCGCAGCCCAAGTTCGACCCCGACTCATGGATGTATGGATGGATGTATGTCGGGGTTATTATGATGTAATGGGACACTTTGACAGTGCTTTCAACTGCTCCAAGGACACCTTCGTCTATTGCTGTGGAACCTGCCACTACCGTTTTTGCTGTCCAGACCCCACCCGGCAGCTGGAGCAGGACATTTGTAAAAACTATGACTCTCCAGACTGGGCCAAACCACAGACAGATTCAATGATGATACCAGAAGACTTAGGACCTGATCCTGACTTCGATCCCCTCAAGCAGCAGAGCCACAACACGGGCTTCGTCATCGGTGGCGTGGTTGTGTTTATGGTGGCTGTAGCTGTTGGCATCAAAGTGGTGTTCAATAAGGTGCAACAGGAAGCAAACCAGCGAGATCTCAATATGCCCAGGTGATGCTTAACAGGCAGTAATTTTTTCTTCCCGCTCTTTCTCTCTTTTTTTCCCCCATATTTTCACTGCCACATTTCTTACTTCACTCCTCATATGAACAATGGCATCAAATTAGGGTTTCAGGACTCCATAAATGAAGCAGATTCATCATTCTGGGCTCAGAATAATGTTATTAGTCATCAGCTGAAACATATGTTGATCTTCATCAGTAGCTGCTGCAGTGTACATGGTTGCCTGGTCCTACTTGGCTTTCATCTCATGTATAGACCGTAATCTTGGCACCATAGATCTGCATTTTGATTTTTAGGTTACATTATTCCACACTGTTACATTGTTATAGACCTGTATAGCCATTACCATAGTATTCTGATGATGTTTTTCATGTGCACAAATATATTTAAAAGCAGATCCATATACAAAGAAGCATTGTTATGTTACTTCAGCTGAAAGATGAATGGTTTTGCTTTTTGTATTTTCTCTAAGTCTGAACTCTCGTGACATTTCAGAAATTTTGTCTCATATTTCCTTTTTGCATGTGTTTATTATTAAATCATCAGAGCTCTGGTTGATATGTTGCGGCATCAATCAAGCCCCGTCCAGCAGGATGAGAGAAACAACAGTGTGGCTCTGACTGTAGGCGATGGACAGGGGACACTGGGGAGAGCGCCGAAAAATCTTTATGCTCCAGGACTGCCTAGCAAGGACAATAGATGTGAGAGTCTAGAGCCTTTACATTATGCTTTTTTCTATGCAGAAGCTAGATGTATTTTTTTTGTTTCATTAGCTGTTTAGGAGACAGAAATTTCCCTGCATGTATGATAACATGCATTTTCTTCAAAATATATGTAGCTAAATGTACATGAATGTGAACTTAAGGGCTGTTAAAATATGTATGCCCTGTATAATTAAATAAGGAATCATTTTTGCATGAAAGATTGTGTGAAAGTGAATGTATGCACTTTATAGGTAAATCTGTATGGCTGCTCTTATTCTTATGTTAAAATGCTATTGAAATTCATGTGTTCTGTACGCTGATTATCTTATGTTGTTTGACTTACAGTGGGAAATTTGCAGCATAATTTCATCCACTCATCAGGCTCCAGCCCCAAACACACTGCAACTATCGGTAAGGCAGCTGACTCCTGTCTAAGTCAGATGTAATCACCACTGTACTTCATTCAGTTTTGGGTTTAAGTTCAAAAGTCTCATTTATCAAAACAGTAAAAACGGTTATCATATAGCTCTGGTTGCTCAAGCTAGTGTTGAAAGCAAGTTAAATGTCTGCCTGTTTCAGTGAATGTTAGCAGATTCAGTCCCAGTTACATGCAGTGTGCTATATCCAGAGGACCAAATCTCATTTAACACACATTGGTTTTCTCCCTGTGGTGTCTCTAGAACGTACCCCTCGAATGAACAATGCTCAGCTGGCAGCTGGAGGCACCCTGCTCTCCAGTAAACATAACAACACCAAATCTCAGCCTTCCTTCCACCATTCCCTGCACAACCTGGCTCAGTTGCCTCCCTCCTATGAGAGTGCCACCAAGCCTGAGCTGAACAGATACTCCTCACTGAAACGCCTTGGTAAGTATGACCATCTCTGAGAAATGATGCAGCATGTCTGCTCTTCACTCTACAGTGCAGCTTATGCAGTTGTTTTATGAGTGTTACAACACAATAACACTCTTGACACCACAGCATAAAGTGCAGGATGCATCATTATGTGCTGATGGTATTTACTGTGGTGATAAATAATTCAGAGGAATTTTGTTTGGCTTCCAGAAAAGGGTCTTGATGAGTACTCGTCTGGTTACTGCACCACCAAGCGGCGGCCTCACACAGCCCAGCCAGCCCTCCAGTCCTCTCAGCACCACCTCCACTGGGGTGGGGACTACACCCTCAGTGGAAGAGGAACCCTACCCAGACATGCAGCTCGTCCCTGGATTCCACCCCCACCTTCCGGCATGCCTGCGTCACCCACCCCCAATCCTTACCCACTGGATCCCCCAGAGCCCCAGTTCAACCCCAACTATGACACTCTTTCCAAGCCTCCAAGAAAAGTCAAGTCCACTGATCAGCTGCTCAACATGGGCGATGTTCCTGGTAACACAGGGACCCTCTCCCGGCTGTCCAAGAACCAGCAACATCAGTACTACAAAGCCATGGCAGCCTCCAATAAGAATTCAAACACGCAGACCCTCACCCGCAAGCCCCAGGACCGACAGAGAGAGGAGAGACAGGAACGGCTTCTCATGTCCCCAGATCATTTGGAGGAGAGGATGGGTGGGATGGGGGTTGTAGATCCTTATGCCCACACTGGATCAGGGATGGTCCCCACACTGCCTCGCCAACAGAAGGCCCAGTCCCAGCAGAATGTCTGCGCCACACCCTCCCTAGACCGACATCATATGATCAAGATGAACTCTCATCCCACCTCTGGAAGAGAACAAGAGAGGAACACGGCTGTGACTGGGCATATGAGTGGAGGAATGGGTTGGACGGGGGAGATGCCCGGGGCAGGGGTAGTCATGGGGACAGGAACGTTAGGGGGACACAGTGCGAGGAGGATGGCTTTTGCAGCGAAAAGGCAGAACACCATTGAGCAACTACATTTCATACCAGGAGGTGGTGGTGGTGGTGGGGGGTCCGGAGGAAGGGGGGGAGGCAGGCAGGAGATCAGGACAGGGAGTAAAAACGAGGTGACAGTGTGAGGTTTGTGCCTAATGTAGAGTTTACCCTTCAGTTGGAATAGATCACCCTTCTGCATTTAACTCTTAGATATACAACTACAAGAAATACAACTAGAATATAAGTATAAACTATAGTAAAAGTATAAGTGTTTAGCCTATTCAAATTAATGTTATGTTTAATTCAATAGCTGAAATATAACTACTTCTAAAATTATTCTAGGTCTCTTGTGGGGAATATCTGTTCCAAATATGTGATAGCCTACATCAGCCATATTTTGTAACCGAATTTGCCATATTGCCATAAACAGCAGTGCCATTACTTGTAAAGAAAGACTGACTGGAAAAGGTGAAACAAAACCAACAGAAGTGTTGTTCATAATTTAGTTTTTATATGTTTTTTTTTTCAAAAAGTACTCAGGAGCCATATTAGATAGGTAACAAAATGCTATCAAAAAAGCAGGAGTCTCTGAAGAGGAGGACCATGTGGACTACTTTTCAAAGAATTTAATAGAGGATTGAGCCAACTACCTGCTGGATAGTCAAACTACTTAACTCTTGTCAACAATGATTTATTAAACTGAATCTCATGGGTGAACAGCTGTGAACAGGAGATGTGACAATGCTGAACCGACTTCATTCTGACCCAAGGAGACAGAACTGATTTTCATTGATTCCTTTGTAAGTGAATGGATGGAGTTTCTGACTGGGACACCACAGTCTGACGCTACTGGTAGGACCACGCATCCGCCTTATACCGCGGACATGCCCACATTACCAATCTGATGCCTGGGTTGCCTAAGTTTTCCATGTGACCTTAGCTTAAATCCCCAGACAAAATAACTCTGATCACTGTTACACTGCAAGAGTGTAAGTTGGAAGGGAAGAAGCTGTAGGCGAGCGTTCCCACTGATAGATCAGGACCTAAGTGTAAAACAACAGGCTACCAAATAAACCAGAGCCATTGTTACCTATTACAAAAAAGATCTTCAAGTGGAGTGGTAACAGAACAGATGTTCAGTTTAAAGGCAACTTGCTTTGATGCAGACTATGAATGAAGAGCAAAGGTGTTTTTTCTACAGAGCACAAATGAATAGATCATGATGCAGAGGTTGCACTTACACAACTGTCCTTCAAAGCCATTAATGGAGATACAAAGAAAATACCACAGAGGAAGCTGGTCTGACAATCACCATTTTATTACTCTCACCAGGTGACAAATTATACAAGTCAAGTGATATTTTGTACAGTCAAAGGATTGGCTTCAGAGCACAGGCAAAACCTGTGAGTCAAGAGAGAGGGCATCCAGAGGCCTTCTCTTATGTGGTTCCATTTGCCGCAAGAGACTTGGATGGTTAGGAAGCCCTTTCCATCTTCAGACGAGGACCTTGCTGTATCATAATGCACTTCAGCCAGTATGAGTACAAAAACAGAAAAGAGAAAAAAAAAATCTTCATCAATAACAACGCTTATCAATAATAAGGGCTATCCTATCTTATATACTGTAGTATGTGATATCTGTGGTCCATATAAAATGCTATCTCTTTCTCTTGATTTTGTGTTGATATTGTCATGATGTATTAAGTATAACGTGTACAAAAAACAAGAGCAATTTAAGCACAGTTCAAAGAGAAAAACAGAGACAAAACTTTGCACAAATCTATCCCCTGATATTTGCACCAGATACAAACATACTTTGTATCGTGTCTTCAAGGTTTACATTCTGTAAAAGCACGGCTGAAAAATGTGACTGATCAATGGAAGGTATTGTATTGAGAGAAGTTTTTTTTTACCAACAGGAGAAAAAAAATACAAGAAATCAGAGGTAATTACACAGATCAAAGAACGAATTTGTTACCGCTTGGTTTTTGTTCAGTCATGTGACAGGATACAGAGATGAGACACAGATTTTATTTGGACAATCTTCCTATACACAGTGCTAAATGTAGTTGTTATGAATATGATGGAGTGTTATTATGAATAATTATTATAACTGTTATGGTTATTATTAACAATTATCTTATGATGTGATGTTCTTTTACTTGGTGGGATTTAAGTGTTTATTGTTTTTAGATAACTAGCATTCTCATGACTAGCTGGTTTTTCATACATCTGGTCATAAATTCAAGTTTTTAAAAACATTCTAAATCTTGATGCATGCCAGCTCCATTTCTTTGAGAGGCATTTACAGTATATCTGGATTCACGGTCATTGATGCTCATGATGGCCACTTTTCTAGTTGTTTGTACTGTGCCTAGACATCGGCCTTATGACTTCTTGATCTCAAGTGATTACTTAGGTTTCCACTCTGGTACAAAACATCTGTTGAAAAAAATCGGCAGCCTTCTAAGTGCTGATGACAATCTCATAAAAGCCAATGAGGGATAAATGTGTTTGGGATAGGCCTGAAGAAATTAACACCACCAGACTAGAGACGGTCTCTTGTCTTTGACCCAAAACGTATGGGTTGTACACACTAACCCTAAAATGCCATAATGTATGTGTGTTGATGCTGAATGTTTATTACACAAGTTGAAGAAAAGACAGAGTCTGATGGAAACCTGAATCCTTTGATTACAGTGTATTTTTCAGGGAAATAGGACTGATGACATACAGTAGTATTAGATTTTTTTAATAGAACTACAAAAGGTCTGTAGCAAAGTCTGTAATATCTCACAAGCCATATCCATCGAAAGTCATTATCACAATTTTATAAATGGTTAATCTAATTTGTGCAAGTATTGTATTTTGTATAGCTAGTACAATCAGAATATTTTGAGTGGTCTCTTTGGCATTAATTTGAGGATTCAACAAATTATGTGTTAGTATTTAATGAACTGTACAGTGCCAAACTCATAACATTTTGTTGTCTTTCTGTTGTCACGGCCTCTCAGGCTACAGGGGTACTTCTTTTTCACAATTGACCACTAATATAAGGGCAAGTAAGTTTAAGAAAGCTAGCTTTCAGAAAGAAATGAATGAATATGGTGTGTGTTTTTACCATTATGAATTCATTTAGAGCGACAATGGTTAATGGCCACTTAAATGCTTATAAAGCATTGCTAACAGTAAAATGTGTGGACAGCAGCAGTGTCCACTAGTGAAATTCATGTAATTATTTTCTATAAATATAAACACAACCCTTTTATTATTCAGTGAATTAATCCCCTTGGATACAACAGTGACTTACAAAGAATTTGTATAATAAAGTTGGTGGGAAAAATGTTTTGTCATTCATTTCTGCATGTGCATTTGTGTTAATGGCATTGTGAGGTCTGTTTATGTTAGTTTTTAATCACAGTGTAAAACTATTCTATGACAATGTCAAGCATTGTTTAACTGGAACATATGAAGAGTTATTTCACTTTCAGTAACTTCCAGTTAACCTTCAAAGACCCAAATGGCCACCCATGACACAGTCAAAAAAAGGTTCACATTTATTGCAAAGTCATGAGCAAATGCGCTTATCACTATTTACAAAACAAGCTATTCCTCATTCAGAATCATAGTATTTACATCACCGACACTATGTATCAAAACTCCACAATTTTCTCCCATTGATAAAAGCAATTCTAATAGCACTTTGCAACAGCATTAACGTCACTTAGTATTTGATAAGCCATAGAAAGAATTTTTCAATTGGATTTGACTCTTCGCAGCCATTTGTAAGGAATGGATCATAATGAGGAACATAATTGAAAAACGAGATGATAATGTAAAAAAGTCAGACCCATATGGAAATGTCATAATGACCAGTTGATTACATTTGAGCGTGATCGGGATCACCATCTGGATCCAGAAATTTTTTTTGAAGGTTTCTTTGTCATTATGAGATAGGGCCAATTTCAACATGTTTGCATGCGACTCCACAATAAATGCCCAGTCAATGCAAAAAAAAAAAAAAAAAAAAAACATAAGTTGACATCGTGTTCTACAATATCACAGATTTATTCAGACCCTGGTAATATTCCAGATGCTGTGATCCAAAATAGGTCAATTTAGTTGCACTGTAAGATAACAAATAAAGGTGCAGACATGTTGCTAACACCAAACTGTAGCTGAGACTCAGTAGAGTGAGATGGATTTGATGTGTCTTCAGAAGTTATGGAGCTCGATCCAGGAGGAAATCACCATAATGGAAATATGCATTTTTGTAAATAACTATTGAACTAATAATGATATGACTGCTATTCCAAATGCAAAGGGTATGTTTTCATGGTCAAGGAATCCAATAATGTATATAAAATAAATGTGAGCTTTTATTGTTGAGTGTAAATCACATTATGGGGGAAAATGGTAATTTACCATACAGTCATTCCACAGGCAATTTCAGTTATTGGTGGTTTGAAAACCTATACGTTCTTAAAGAACTGACACCAGAGGAAATCGGTTTAAAATGTCACACTGCACCATGTTTTTGTTAATTGTCATATGGTCCCTAGCTGTGTAATGTGACATTTTGTATGCAGAAATACAGTCAGTTATTCTAAAATGTCTCATTCACTTTTGTCACAAAGATTGATAACATACAGTGTTTTCCAACATAATGTTTAACAAGTGTATTAGACCAGCAGTCCTACTTGTCTCAAAGACCATCGAGCATCATGAGATGCTTTAACACAGACTTTCCTTTTGAGTGGGAGTGAAGAATCCCAAACTGAATTCACATTTTTAATCCAAAATTTGTGTTGGCATACTGGACCTCTTTGACAAGTCAGAAATTAATCGAGCATAACATTTAACCACTAAGACTATTTTTTCTGTTCAGAAATGCAAGTAACTGTAATTTGGCATCTTAATGAAAAAATAATAATATGCTTGACTATTTTTTCAGCTTTTTTTGTAAAACAACAATTATTAAATTTTTGCATTAAAGATATTTCAATTTAAGAGCTTGTAAAACTGGTGGATTAACATTACAGAAACATAAAAAAATGGTAATTACCATTATGGTTAATTTAGGGCAGCTGTGGCATAAACATTACATTGGGTGATGGTCTAATAATTTTGTCAAGCACTGTATGTCAGACCACCTAACTCTTACTCTTGTGCACACAGCCACAGAGACATGTGATCTAAAACGAGATGCCATAACTGAGATTTGAAAAACAACCACACGACAATTGAATCTTTTGTGAGGGGTCAAACCAGACACAACAACTCTATATTAACAAACTGCCTTTTATCTTAAAGTAGTTTAGTAAGCACGTACAGTGAGCCGTTGAATGAATCCCACTTCACTGGTCTCTGAGATATTGTATATTCCAAACTAAGGCTATATGAGGCCAGTGGGAGTGGATAACTGTTTTTAATGAATGAGAGAAATTTCCTTCATATGATTCAGAGCTCTAAACCATCTGAGTGCAGAGTTATAGCATGCCATAGACTTTCATAGGAAGGTAACACTGCAGCGCTAATATTAAACCCTCCTGTGAATATATTTATTGCACTGAGACGTATGAAAGAACAGACAATGCCAATGTGCTTATATTGTAATAATCTTTACTGGAGGGGCACCAAGGGCACAGAAATTATTACAGTAGGTTTGGTTTACATACTAGCATGCATTGTAATGATTGTAGTGTTCACATTTGACCAGCAGGAGGTTCGGTGTCTGCATATAAGGTACAGATGAGACAGAGGCCTTTAATGTCACATAACACTAAATCTATTGCTGGTCACATACACAGGTGGGTAACAATGTGGAGTGTGAACTGAAGAAAGCCAAATTAATCAAAAGGTATTAGCTGGATCACTTGCCCACACACTCTGCATATCATCAGCAGCTTGTCCATTGTGTATCTGCTTGTTAAGGTGGCAAAATGTGCTCGAATAAGGCACCGTCCATAAACATGTAGTACAGAGTTCATGTACATTTACAAAGCTGAGAAAAGCCGCAGATTTAAGGAAATACCAAATGCTATTTCAATTGCAAATGTCTGTGGATGTGTGAATCAGAACCCTGATTCACACATGTAAGGCCTCTAATGGTCCACAGCCAAAGATTCTGTGTCCTCTGCACATGATTAACATTCAAACTCTGGAATGATTAACATCCTCAAAAATCAGAGGAACAGACCTAAATTATTCATCTCACTGATTAAAGCTATTTAATCAAATTCTGGTGGTAGATTCTGATGAAATTATGAGTTACCTTGAGTTGAATCTATCATCTTTCCTGCAGCTTTTGAAGAATGCATTTTTTTATTTCAGATTTTTTTTATTTGCATTATCACTACCTTTAACTGACCTCTTGCAGTCATTACAGAGATTCTTCAAATTTAGTTTGTAAGACTCAGATTTTAGTTTCAAGCTTATGTGAAGGCAAGTTTGGTACCTAGAAGTTTCACAAACTTAGGGTTGGGGCCCTATGTAGATCATGGATGTGTTTTTATTAGGAGCAAAATGTGTAACAATGCTCTGTTTCTATGTAATTCCTTTAAAGCATTAAATAGAAAGAGTGTTTTGGTATTCTGGGGCGGGAATATGATGTTGAAGCTTGAGAAAAAAACAGAGGTTTGTTTCAAAACATGTTTGCTAAAGTTGTAGAAATGTGTATTTGCATGTTTTATAAGGCAATGAAAAACACAGCTGACTGAAAATATACAGTGCTGTAAGAATTACGGTAAATGTGAAATCTGGAAGGAGGTAAATATTTTTTTACAGCACTGTAAATATAGGTTACACTGTAAAAATACATAGACTAAGTTATATTTTTAGCAGTTGTTCATGAATAGATTTATCATTTGTAAGTTTGGACCCGAGAAGCCAGAAAAATTCTCTTTTGGCTCGTTTAGAAAACTTGGGAACTGCTGCCTTAAATATACAATAAAAAAGATAATGAAATCCACTACAATATAATCCCTGTTAGGCACCAATCTGAAAAAATATACTTAGATTTATTTCAGTTGTCCATGTTTAACTCTATTTTTAACTGTGCATGACATATTTCATGAGTGTTCCTGAAACTTCAATTAGATTTGACTGCTGTGTTTTGAGAAGACTCAATTTTCTTCCCTTGCATATCTTTATGGATATATTAGGTTATATACAGACCATAAACCTTTTATTCGCCTGTTAATGAGCCTACACGGTATAATTCAAAGCATGGTCGGAACCATCAGTCATTAAGATGTTCAGTAAATGGAAATGAATTGGTCAAATTAGTTGAAAAGGCAGAAAACACATTATCAAAGTGTTTTATTTCTGTATGAGCTTGTGGTGTAGTTACTTGGGGGAAGGCCTATGGCACAAATACAGGTTGCGTTTGGTAGGCCTTTAAGGTATGTGCAGCCTAGGGAAAAGTCTTCAGAGACTGGATGACGCATGGTTCAATCAATTCATGGACTGTGGAGTAGGCAGCTTGATTATTAGCTGAGTGTTCGACCTTTTTGGAAGATCCCCGTCTAAGCTCAACATGTAACCACACGGGGAAAGCGCTGAGTCCAAAACAACTCTCCGTGAGCCCCGCTGGTGCTACCCGGAAATATTACAAGGGCCGGAAAGGACCAATGTTAAGGGAGCACACGTCACTCACTTTTACCTAAAAATATTATCACCGTCCATCCAAATTTCCTCGACCGTGGGAATCTCGTGTAATAGCTCCCTGCCAGCGAGAACGGTCGAAATTAAATGGCAAAGAGGCGGCTGCGTTGTCCGTCGGAGTTGAAATCTTGGGGGAGCGGTGTTTGCCTTCACCCCGCTCAGCGTCAGTGAAAATGGCTCTGGCATGGGTGACTGGAAAACAGCACGCAGAAATGGAAGCGGACGATAGCTAGCTAGGCAGCTAGAAGAAGGCGTGACAGGCCTCATCCATCTGCAACTGAGCTCTGCAACTGGATGCGCAGGTAAACATTTCCCGAATATAGGTTACGCAGATGTATATGCTAGCGCTAGCAACATAATGTTAACTGTAGTCCGCATGCTTTTAATTTTGTGCTTTGGAAAGGCGGCTAGGGTTAGCAACAGGGCTTATGTGGATTTTTTTTCTAGACTGCGTGTGGCTCCAAATAGCTAAACACGCCGAGGCAGTGCAAAATAGAACGCTAAAGAGAACCGTGAAGTTTTGTATTCAAGCGCGTGCAATGTTTTCTTTTCTTTCCAAATGTTAGCCAATACTGTTTCAGACTGCCTCCTCGAGTGCATCCGTTATTACATGCGCCTGTAACGCACTGCTAATGTTTATATTGTGCAGTCGGAATATACTCCTTTTAATTGTAACATTTGTATCCTTGTTCACAGGAGTGCTGATTTACATTAAAATGAGAGGCAGTGAAATATGCTGTAGATTTTCTCCCTCATCTGCCGGGGAATCAGACTCTACTGTAGCTTCATCACATCGATTAGAGGAAACGGTAAGAAAGGAAGAGGTGAGCAAAATGAAGCTGAACAGGCAGAGTCTTTAGTGTTCGGGAAGTTAAGTAATGTGCATTTATGATCTGAACAATTTATCTCCGTGCAGTGAAAGAATTATGGAGAGTTTTAAAATACTTCGAAAAGTTATTTTTTAATTTAGCTACAAAAGAATTGAATACAATCTACATATTGCAACAGTTAAAATGTATGATCCCCTCTTTCTCTTTCAGACAGGGAGATTTAAGTGGATTTTTTTTTCTCCTTACTTGTACAATTTTATCATGTATTGACTATAACTGGAGTGGGACTAGGACAACAAATGCTGGTATCTAATCACACAGTACCCACAGTACCTGCACTATGTATAACCATTATTAACAATCTCAAAGTATGAGCAGTGTATGCATGAAATTTTACTTGCACTTATCCTACAAACACTGCTACTCTGCAATTAACATTTTATTCTTTTTTCAGTATTCAGTACAAATACTGCAAACAAAACTGGTACATAAATAACTCGTAGTAAGCTGTGTTTACATTTTTTTTCATGCAACTCTCTGACACCATTCTGTGTTCTGCCTGAACGTGTTCCACAGTAAACCTTTGGCGTTTGCAGGGATTTGTCACACATTCACTAAATGCTGTATAATTTCCAAATGAGTGGAAAAAATACAGTATGTGATGCATCTAGAACTTCTTCACAGTGTAAGGGTTAAACTGGTAGGTAGGCCACAGTATAAAATAAAGATGCCATGATGAATTCACATTTATCATCTGATAAAATTTGGTAACAACCTCTGAAGTAGTCCTAGTAATTGAAAATGCTTTTTCTCTTTTCACTACTAACCTGTCAGAGAAGCCTAGAAACATCTAAGAGCACAGACTAAAATAATTTTCAAAGTAACATTTGCCTGCATTTTCAGTTTGAATCTATACATCTAACTTCACCTGAAGAAGAAATTCCAACATTTGCTTGATATTGTACACTTATATAGTGTAAACTGACAAACTGAATGCCATGTAAATATTTATGCAATGTGGTTAAATTCATCACAGATAGTGTATAAATAATTTATACAGCAGGTCAACAACGTTATAAAGAATAGATTGTTTTTCCATGTTGACTTTTATTTTTCCTCTTTAGTGAGCATGTACATTTTGGTGATGGCAAAACTGTTAGGGCTGACCTGACCTGGACCTTATGTATATGAAAATCATTAGAAGGCTTAGAGTACAGACCTATTCATATACTATTAATAAGAAAGCACTTTACTTCATTAGCAAAAAATATTAACTGAAATTTTATGCAGAAACATTTCTTTCTCTTTTTGGTTAATGGTTTTTTCTGGTGTGTCTTAATTTTATTTTTTCAACTCTAGGAACATCTTGGCTCAACACAGATGACGAACTTTGCTTAGATGGGGAATGGCAACGCAGTAACTGACAGAAACCAAGAAGATGACATTTTAACTGCTTCTCTTTTAAAACTATTATAAGCAATTGAAAACTAGGTGGAATCCACCGACCTGTCAAAAAGGAACTTATCCTTTGAACATAAACTCATCTCCCTAGCTACCCCACTTTTTTATGTCGAGTGTGGGTGGTGGATAATCGAGAGAGAGTAGAAGCAGTAAAGTATACAATTTGAAAAGACGAACTTTTGGTTCAAGCTGGCATTTAAGTAATTTTGGATTAAAACCGTAGCATAACCTCATTCCAGAGGTTAAGTTTGTCTTTGGCAAGCAACCAGTGGGATCATTGTTGCTGCTCCTAGTGCTGGAGGTTTGGCTCCTGTACCCCCATGTGCCAGTGAGTGGGAAATGTTCCAATTTGGAAAATACAATTTGGACATTATAGAGATGTTAAGTGGGCATCAGGCCCATCAGTTCAAAGGCCTTGGTTTAGATCGACAACTACAGCATCAACAGCAAGTGCAGCTTCACCAGCACCAACTCCAGCAGCAGCAGCAGCAGCAGGCTGAGTCTTCTGGAGCTCTTCTGTCTGGACTTGGCTTGGGCCCCCTGCAGGGGTCTAGAGGTAACGCCTTTTCTGATTCTGCCTCCATTTTTGCCAAGATGAGTGCCCCTCCTCCCCCACCTTTACAACAACAACCTTCCTCATCTCAGAGCTCTCGTTCAAAGTCAAGCAAGATGAGCAGCAGCAGCTCAAGCCATTCTTCAGGCTACCCACAGTTCCTGCGCTCTTTCCACCCGTCTGAGGCAGCACTAGCACAGGAGCAATTACATCCAAGCGTAGGCCGCTTTGAGCACTTTGCTGGGGGAAGTAGCAGTAGTGGGAGTGCTGGGGGATTAGGAGGATTAGTAACATCAGCACCTCCACCTCCTCCTCCTCTGCATCCTGGTCTCTCTGTCCCCCAGGCATCACCCGGCCCCTCCTCTTCTCCTTCCCCTTCAACCTCTGTGGCCACCACTAACAACTCCTCTAGTAGCAGTGCAGTCAGCGCATTGGGACACCAGTTGGTTGGGGCCCAGTCTGATGCACGGAGCCTTCACCAACAGTTTAGCTGCATGTTAGCTGCAAATCAGTACTTTTTATCTGGGGTGCCTGCCAATGCTAGTTTAGAGCAATTCCTCGTGCAACAGGGAACACATAACCACTTAGGAATTGGCTTAAGTCAGACAGGTGCTGAGCCTACTACTAGCCTTGCTCCACCTCCTGCTTTGCATTCTTCTCACTCACATGGCCACTCCACTCCCCAGCCACAGCAGGCTCCACAGCAGCCGACCCAGCAGCAACAGCTTCCACCTCACACCCTGTCCCATCCTCATCCTCATCCTCATTCTCATTCACATCCCCACCATCCACTCCACCCAGGTTCTCAGCCCTCGTCTCTGAGTGGCTTTGACTTCCAGGGCATCCCTGTCCTCTCATCAAATCAGATAGCTTCTCTGATGCAGCAGGAAGCAGGTTTGCCCCTCCCTTTACCACTCCATTTATCCTTATCAAAAGATGATGGTAAAGGGGAAAGCAGTGGAGGTGGAAGTAGTAGCAGTAGTAGCAGCAGTAGTAGGAGGAAGAAGGCAATGGCTGGCTATTTGCCGCAAAGAAAATCTGATAGCACCAGTAGTGGCAGCAGCCATGGGCACAATAGTCATAGTGGTAATCCCAGCACTAATAGTAATGGAGGAGGGCTTAGTCATGGTCAGCCCCCAGCGTTAATTGGGAGTGGGGTAGGAATGTCAAATATCGGGGGCGACCCATCATCCCTTCTCACCTCATCCTCTTCATCCTCATCAGTAGTTTCTTCCTCCTCCTCTTCTGCTCCCTCTTCCACTGCTGCCTCAGTACTGGTTACTAATGATTCTCACCTTTCTAAATCTGATAACCAGAGCTCAATGCAACCAAACTCTTCACAGTCTGATACAGAACCCATATATAGCTGTGGAGAGTGTGGCAAAAGCTTCCCTCACCTTTCAAGCCTTCGCAGGCATTTGCGTATGCATGAACCAACCACAGCAGGTACTAGCAATACTGCCACTACTGGCCCAAACCCCATACACATAAAAACACAGTCTGATCCAAGCCTTCCCCATTCGACCCAAGAAACTCCCCAACCCTCATCAAATTCCTGTCCTAGCCCAGACAAAATATTTCATTGCCCTGAATGTGGCAAAGGCTTTAAGAAAAAAGGGCACCTCCTGCAACATGGTGTAATACACTCCTCAGCCCGCCCATATGGCTGCTCCACCTGCTCTCGGGCTTTTAATCGTAGAGAGTCACTGACACGCCATGAGAAGATACATGAGGAAAAGCCATTCCGATGTCCTGCCTGTGGTCGTGCCTTCCGTGAGAGCACATCTCTACTGAACCATGCTGCCTCAGGCACCTGCGGCAAGCCAGGTAGGGGACCCAAACAACGGGGCAGCAAGACAGGAACTGATGGTGAGGACAGAGTCGTGGGAGGGGGTGGAGGAGGTAATGGAGGAGGGGGAACTTATCAAAGCAATAGAGGGGTTATTTATGGGAAAACTGAGGAAGAAGAAGGTGTAATCATTGTTGGGGAAGGAGAACCAAAATCAGGTTTAGGATGTGATGGTCTTTTTCAGTCTGGAAGGGGAGGGAATTCAAATGACAGGGACAGAACAGATGCTAAATACCCCACTGACTACTCTCGGAATCGTTACACAGGCTACCATGATGATCACCGTTCTCAAGGTAATCCATCTCCATGCTACTCTGGTGCCTCCCCCTGTGGAAGTGGGATAGCGGGCCCAGCTCTGAGAAAGGCACCCTTGGCCCCAACACTGCATCCACACTCTCAGAGCCACAGCCAGCACCACCATCCGCAGCAACAGCCCCACCTGCCCCTATCTTCCCTTCTGGATGACTCTGAGGATGATGTTACTAGCTCTGTAAATAATGCAATATCAGCTATAACAGCAGCTAGTAACAGTGGAAGTAGAGGGGATGATAGGGGGGACATCATAGGAGGTCTTCTAGGTGGTCTTGGTTTAGGTCCTCTGGGCTCACCTTCATCAACATCTGCTATGGATAAGAATTACAGAGGTGGTGGGAACCAAGATGCCATGAGCAGCAACCCACAGAATCCAAAACCTAAGCGCCCCCGCAAACCCAGAGCTAAGAAAGATCTGGCAGCTGGTGGACAGCCCCCCAAACGTAGGCAGTACACCCCAAGAATGGGGCCGAGTGGGCTCCCACGCACTCACCTCTGCAGTGTTTGTGGTAAGGGATTCGCACGCCGCGAGACCCTCCGTAGGCATGACCGCATCCATACTGGAGAAAAGCCTCATCACTGCACTATTTGTGGAAAATATTTCAGAGAGGCTTTTCACCTGAGCAAGCACCAAACTGTCCACTCAGGGGCAAAGAATTACAAATGCAGCATCTGTGGGAAAGAGTTTGGTTATTCTCAGAGCCTACGGAGACACAGTAAACTCCACCAGAAGGGGGAGATGGAAGAGGTTCCCGCTACACCAGCTGCGGAGAACCTTAACAGCTTTAACCCAAACCCTCAATGTAGCGTGGCTCAAGACAGGAGTCAGAACCAAGTACCAAGCACCTCCTCCTATTACACTTATTCTCAAGACGTCAAGCCTCAAGACACCAACCCCCAGCCACAGCCCCCACCACCACCTCAGCCACAAGCCCCACCTCCACCTCGTCTTTACACTTGTGCTATATGTTGGAAGTCATTCCGCCATCACTTCCATCTGACAGCCCATCACCAGACAGTTCATGAAAGTGGAGGTGAAAAGCTCTTCTGCTGTGAGGTGTGTGGCAAAGCCTTTGCTTACTCTAACAGCCTTATTCGACATAGGCAATCACAGCATGGAATAACACGCACTGAATCGGCAAATCCTCAAGAAGGCAGCAGTGTGCCTGGAGACAACAGAAGTGCAAGTGATGTTAATCAGTCAGCGTCAGAAAGTGAGGCAGCCACTAATGCTCTGTTACAGATGGCTCCTTCCACAGAAGCCCATGGAGGGCAGAGTCTTAGTGTTGTCACCCATAGCCACCCGCCGCCACCCCCACAACCACCAGCTGGTTACTCTCCCCTGTTTTATGATGCTGCAGCTGCCCAGTCTTCAGCCTCTAATGCCCCAACTTATTCACAGCCTCTGCCTCCAAACTCTACAATCATGCCACCCCAGCACCCCCATTCCCCAGCTGGGGTGAAAGGAGAACACATATATCCTGCTGGATCCCGTAGCCGCACACTTCACACCACAGCCCCGTTCCAGCCCCTAACGGAACTGCCCTCCACTGAACATCATCATCTGCATCACCATCATCATCAATCCCACCATCATCCTCATCATCTGTCAGATATCCAGTCGCACCACAATGTTGACTGCAGCATCCAGTTATCAAATGATGAAATGAGACGACACAAGAAGAAAAAAAAAAAGTCCGACAGGAGAGAGTGGAGGAAGACTAAATGGGAATCCCATGACTTAGTCAGATTTGATGGAAGCAAAAAGAAAAGAAAGATAAGTTGTACAATAAGAGGGCAGCTGAATAAAAAACAAGGCTCTCTTCGCCTGACGATTCGTCGAGGAGGAACAGGTGACTGTGGGTATAAACTTGTCAACACCGGGGGAATGAAAGTACAGATCTTGTCATCTCTTAAAGTCCCGGTGAAACGTTTTGGCTGCCCTATATGTCCAAGTTCTGTGTTTTCCCGCAGAGCAGGACTGCTAGTCCACATGGCAGCTAAGCATCCACAAAAAGCCTTGACCACTCAGGAGCGGCTAAGGTGCAGTGTATGTGGAAAACAGTCTCACAGGCCTCTGGCAGCCTTCATCCATCGGGCTGTCCATCACGCCAGAGGAACCTTCTCTTGCCGACGCTGTTCTGCTCGCTTCTGGAACGCTACATTTCTTCACAGGCACAAAGTACCCTGCCGCCGTAGGGCTAAAGGACTGCAGCGAGACGATGCCAAGAGGCTGAAGCTTTCAAAGAGACCAGGAGAGAGACAGGCTGGAGAGGGTCAGGGTGAGATGCCATTCCTACAGGATTCATACAGATACTGAGCATCCTGGCATCTGAAAAGAGTGGAATACAGGAGGGATATTTCAGTTCTATACACAGAAGATGAGAAAAAGGGACTGGAAAAGGCATTTGTTGCCTTTAGAAGAATTTGCCTGTTGTCTCTGTTGACATCCACTTTGCTGACTATTAGAATGAGTGTGTTAACAACTACTGTAGAAAATCCTATAAAATATCACCAGAAATTCTTCCAGATTATATTGGAAGATATTTCAAAAATGTGACTGTTTCCATAGGATCATTAACCCCTTAAGTGCATTGACACTATGCTTGGCTGACACTGTGCAGTTACTAGACAAGTCTAGGTGAAATGACCTGCTAATGTATCTCTTTCCAATATCGTAACTAGATTTCCTGCTACACCTCTTGCTGTATGATAAATGTCTCTGCTGTGTATTTTGTCTTGTTGTTGTTCACTTAGAGGCTCTGAGGATTTTTTAAAATGTAAAGTGCATTTATTAGGAGTAGGGACTTGGGGACAAAACATTTGTTGATAGTTTGTCAGTGCATGTTTGTTCTCTGGTCAAGTTTTTTGCCGAGGTTGTGAATCAATCCTACAGTGTGTGATGGTTTATTCAGTATACCCCCAGAAGTTTGTAGTGTAAACTTTTATTTGAAAGTTGCTCTATATTCCCCAGTGATTTAATCACATATAGATAAAATGTTAAACTTGCTGATAATTAGCAGTACAAGGAATTCTCCTGCCAAAATGAAGAAAGATACAAAAGCCTTGCTTATTATTTTCAATTCATTTATTTGAGATACTCTTAGCTTTTATACCAAGAGATTGAAAACAGGTTAAACAAGAGGACAGTAACACATGTTTATCTCATGTTATTTGTATGCTCTTTTAGCAGTGATTATTTCTACAGTACTTCACGGTGTGTTAAAAACAAGGACCTATTATAGAAACAAATGTAATATTTCATGTATTTATGTGTGTAACCCAATCAGTCTTCGCACCAATCTTATACTTAATAACTCCTTTTACCTTTTCATTTTTTCTGAGTTGCAGTCATATTATTACTGTCTAACCTTTGTTTTTTTTCTTCTAAAGAAAACTGTTTTATTTACATTTTGTCACTTTATTTACATATGAAATGTTCAGACCCCTGTCACGCCTTTTTTTCTTCTAAAGAAAAAAATGATAGTTTTAGTAGATTTCTATCACATTTATTTACTGAAAAATAAGTAGTTGATTATATTTCAGCAATGAATAAACCTTAAGTGTTATAATTTGTTTTTCTTTCATTTCATGCCAATATCTACATGTTGCAACATCAAAAAGATAATACAAACCAATCATTGTCACTGAAGTGTCCAAGTGAAAAAAAATAAGATGTACCAAAGTCAGTGTTGAGGGTTTCACTTATATGTAGCTTTTTGTCTTGTGCATTTCTTACAGGGATTTCGGGATGTAGTTGATTTAGCAAGACCAAAACATTTTTATTCCTGCCTTTGACCAGATTACATCACAATTTTTTCAGTCATTAGATTCTATTAGGCTGAGTAAAACTTCACTCTGTTCTAGTTCCACAAGATGGCAGTAAGCAACTCATTTATGCTGTACTTTCGGCCTGGTGTGGATGACTGTGGCAGTCACATGGATTTTACACTGATAGGGGGTGGAGTGAGACTGCTCTATGTCTGTGCCTATGTGCTGTTTACTTCAAGACTTAATACTACACCGTAAACAAACTGAGCATTACTGAGTGACCATCATGACCAGTTAAAACCAACCACATGTAAATAAAAATATTTTACCGTACAAATTAAAGCAGTGTGATTGGTGATATGTAATGTAAATGTCTGAACCTTTTGTTAATGCTTTTAAAATCAGTTCACATCCCAGTGATGGTGACAGTGTTAGGGCCATGTTGAAATGATTAGAAACTGAGGTGGGTTTTCACCCAGGCTCATAAAAAAATTACATTTCAAAAGGAAGTCATTATGACAGTTATATTTTTAATGATACCTACAGGAGTTTAATTGATAATGGTAGTAAAATTTAAGGTCTCCAGGTAGAGAGGACTACAATATGTTTCATTTAGAAAAGTAGCAGTACATTTTAACTGATGGCCATAGTGTTGACACAAAAGTTGCACATTATTGAGAATTAAGGGATCTGAACTCTGCAGTGAGCTTTGACAGACTGAGGTTTAAATAATTTACTTGTCTACACTGCGCTTGGTGTAAACCTATCCTTATATAGCATAAAGCAAAAACTGGCATCTCTTTATCTGAATATGAATCCACATGCACCACTTTTCTGTTTGTAAGGGTTTGGTTTTTTGTTGATTTTGATTTAATTTTATATAACAACGAACAATATAAGCACTGAATCAACAAAGTGGGGAAAATAGTCAATGTAAGTGAGAAAATCAACAAAATAAACATAAAGGAACAAAACAGAAAAATACTATAGAACCAAATCAACAACATGATCAGAAATTAAAATAAAGATTGAACGAAGTCTAGAAAATGACCATTGCACAACTTAAAATACACAGGAGCAAGATAATCAGAAAAATAAGCAAAATTAGCTAAATTAAAAAAAAATATCAGAATGAACCAATGAGAACAGTCTATAAAAGGAATAAAATTTAATCAACAAACAAAATAATTGGTTGTGTCTGTCTCGCGAATCATCCAGGGTGTACCCTGCCTTCGCTCAAGTCAGCTGGGATAGGCTCCAGCACCCCCCCCCCCCCGACCGTCACGAGGATTAAGGGGTAGAAAATGAATGGATGGAGTTAAGAAAAAAATTATAAAGACTAAATTTGGGGAGGACAGACATCATTCATGAAAAAACGAGATGCTCGTGAACAATTAAATGAAGTAATTAACATAGCTGTCATGGACATGTGGAAAACTTTGGAATGAGTCAGCAGAGGGAAGGTGCTGCGCGCGGTGGTGTGTACAGTAGACCACACTACCCTCGCGCGTTCTGTTTCGAATTTGTCTCACGCGGCAGTGGCATGCACGAGGGGAATCCGAGCGGACGGGTATAGCCGACCTATTTCTGACCAATAGGCGCTCGTCGTGGGCGGAACAACCACTTTCCGTAACCAATGATTAGCCAGAGCCGCGAGCGGACTGGAGTCGGTACCGCGTGCAGGCTACACGTGAGACGGAGCAGCTATTGTACGCCGGGAGGCAACGTGCTGAAACGTTCCTCCCGCATGAAAAAACGACACCCTCACGTTTTCTGCGGATTACAAGGAAACTGCAAAAGCCAGACCGCACTACCTATTTAGTAGCGAACCCCACCAATATGTTCTGATAGAGGTTAACGTTTCTATTTGATATTTATGAGCGTAAGTGAAGTTTTACTAATAAAACACATAGTTTTATAGAAATATATTATTTGTTTTACCACTCAAAGATTAAAACAAAATCATAAAATACCGGAGCAGTTTTAACAAAACAAGTGGAAGTCGGTGTGTTTGTCCCTGTTGGACAAAACAGTCCTCTCCTCGAGGTGTGGCACGCGGGTGGGTGTGTCTCATAAATAATAAGGGTAATAGAGAGATGGTTCTAACTCAGCCACGCCCCTCGCGCGCCTCGCTCGCTTGTTCTGTGAGGTGTGACGTCACGTGAATTGCTCGTGTCCATTCCAGCTGAGCGAAACAGAGAGAGAGGACGGTCGTGGACATTTCGCGCGGCCTCAACACAAACCCTGCGCCCGTGACTACTAGATCCACCGGATGCAAAAAGTACAGACAGAAAGAGGAAACAGCCCCCTCCTCCTCCCCCCGACGGACTGCAAAGCGCGACAGCACACAAGAGAAACACCAATACAACTTGTCATCTGACCAGCGCAGCCCTGCTCTCGTCGAGTGCGTTTTTTTCAATGCACACTATCCGTTGTTTTATTTTGCTTGGTAACTACTTTCCGGTTCTGCTTTTGAACATCTCACAATCGACCGGTGTATATTCTTCTGCAAGTTTTTAATTGTGAGCTGTTCTTGTCCGAGCTGTGTGCTGGATTCATTCCTTTTTTATTGGGTTTGCATTTATTATGGACAGTATTCTCACTCAAACTCTGACTGCCCCTCCCACACTGGTCCGCTGAGAATAACAACCTGAGCTGCTGCACAGTTTAACAACTCAACTGCAATGGAATACTTGGATGAAAATATTTCTAAACGGACTTAAGGGACTCAACTACACTGTAAGGAAAAGGTAACCGTGCAAATTATTCATTATAAGTTGTTAAAGTATAATTAAAGTGCGTCACTATTGTGCTTACCTGTGTTTGAGAAACTATATTTTTGAAGATTTCCACACATTTCTGCATATTTA
>JAQQAE010000508.1:0-32673 GCA_029823295.1 Pseudamia nigra
CTTTGAGTCCATCTCATGAAAAATGGGATCAAAAACAAAAGTGTTGCGTTTATATTTTTGTTGAGTGTAATTCTATGTCCTGTGAATGTACCTGAACTACCGTTTCATCCATCCATGTCTCATCCCCTGTCTTTCAAAACAATGCAGTGGCTGAAAATGTGGGTAAAGTTACCTTGGAATACTTTATGTTGGAAATGAGACATTTTATAATTTAATACAGTATTGGCATTCCAGTAGTAACTGAATTATTATATTGTAAGTACCGGTAAAGAAGTAACATCTTGGAATTCACTTTTAAAAATGGAGTGTAGACTGATACAACGTTAAGGAGCTGCATATGATGATTAACAAAGGCTGTGGAACATGCCAGGGATTGTGAATATGGTCAGACTTCTGGATGAATGGCTGCAGTGACTTATCATCTAAGTCTGTGATAATTACTTTGATAACACAACAGTTCTTGCCATATTACTCTGGGCCACAAGTTGCATTTATACTCTGACAAATAGAGGAAACAAATAATATGGTAGAAAGCATAAATACAGACGATGATTTGACAATTGCATGGTGTTACTTACTCGAGACAGGTTTCATTAACTTTAAAACAACCCTGCTTATATAAAATTAAAACAGTATACAGTATATCACTGCTTATCTCAGTATATTACAGGTCATGTTTGTATGAGGTTGATGTCTTCTCACAATAGAAACATTCTGTCAAATTTGGCTAAATTTCCAAAGAAAATCCTTAGCAGTTTTCTAAATTGTAAAGGTACAACATGGTTGAGCACCGTATTTCATTTTTGGCATGCTTTCTGTCACTGGTTGCCGATTTGCTGTTTTTGTTTGTAAATGTTTTTTGTTTCTTTATACCCCTGAGAAGAGGTCGAAAAGAAAATATGGACTTATACTCTCCAGAAACAATACATGACAGAGAATGACTTTATTTGACAGCAACACACCTGATCCAGTTCAAGAGAGCCAAGGCGAGGGTTTCACCAAGTCCATGGTCCAGGCTCTGTCAGCGGTGTGTGTTCGCTCTCCTCAATATGGTACAAGGTCAGTGTTTTTCAGCCACACCAAATCCCTCTCCTCTGTGTCCCTGTTTGTTTCTTCCTGAGGAAACTGACAGGGCTGTGGTTGCCTGTAGGATCATAGAGCACAGAGAGCTGCTGGTACATATAAATCCCCAGTGTAATCAATCCCATACTGTGGGCATATGAAAGGGGCACGCCTTCACTGTGATGCCACAGTGGATTAGTAGATACAGTCACTCTAGTGTAGCTAAAAGGTCAAGGGATCAGTTCATGCTAGAGCCATCAAAGTGTCATGTAGCAAGGTCTGTTGCCGCCTGCACATTTTTGATAAAGCTGTCGGCACAGTATTTCAAATGTAAAAATGGGACTGTTGCATGACAATAGCACTCCTCTGTGTTACATGTGCTACCATTATCTGAACATTTATGACATTTTTTCTCATAGTATGTATTTGTCCCCTTGTGTCTCCGTCCATTCAGGACCAATACAATAGTCTTGATAGATGCAGAAGGGAATGTCACCTTCACAGAGCGAACCATGCTTAACTGTGACACAACCAAGTGGAGCACCAATTCTTTCCAGTTCAAACTGCAGGTGTGAAGACATGACAGATGAAGTCTACTCTGTGCCTTTCTGCATCACCTCTCCTTTCATCTGCACACTTCCACAGCAGCCCCGTTAACAAGAACACTTGTCTGCAGTTTTTTCGTCTGGTCATCTCTGGCTGCCTCAACTTCTGCGACATGCATTTCTTATTACTCTTGATTTAAGTTAAAATGCTTCTGTTATACATGGGTGCTAATTTAATATTGCCAAAGAACATTTTACAATTTATAGAAGAAAATCTTTTACCTTTAGGTTGTTAAATAGCAGGCATTAGAATTTATTACATCCTGCTGCTAAGGTGCATCTTTCAGGAGAATTGAATGCAATGCAAAGGAAATGTAATGCCATGTAATGTATTTTTCATCTGTCCTTCAGCCATTTAAATCACATTGTAATACATTTCCTAGTATAGACTTGAAGCTACAATTTTAAAAAAATCATGTGGGAAGACAAGAGTACTGTATTGAAAATGATTTCTGGTTTACTGAACCAGAACAGTCAATATATATATAGTGTCATGTTTGTCTTCACAATAATCAAACTCTGCTGTACATCAGTAGTGGCACCCTGTATACCAGTAGTGTTGGTCTGACATATAACTGAATGATGAAGGCAATTTTTCCATTAATGGAGCTCCATGGCAGGGAGAATGCATTTAAAGTTGCTTGACAATAAAAATAACACCTTGTACAAACACTCACATGTTGTCTTCAGATTGTAAATGTGGAAGGTTAAATTAGCACAGGCAAAGTCACAAAGAGGAAACAAACTGTAACACTGTGTTCAAAGTGGAAAAACCCCAAATATCTCATGATATTCTCAAACCATGAGGTAAGTGATAATAGCTCCATTATGAACTAGAAATATCGAAAGATGGAGGCACAGGTTGTCACTGCCTTGTATGAAGCACAGCTGTGTTTTAGTCGGGATGTGTGCAGCATATCTAGCCAGTGGTCCCCTCAGTAAATGGCACTCTTCAGGTAACAATAAACACTTGATGTGACCTAATGCTGTCTCCCTATTTTTTCTAGGGATCCATGTTCTGAGATTCACTAACTTTCTACAATCTAATTCTCACATCTAGAGATCATGAGAAGAGGTGAATTTTACATAAATGACCTTCACCATTTTAACTGCAATTTTATATTACAAGGCTCAGTATATGAAGAAGTTTTTCATGAATCCCATTTATTACTATTTTAAAAAAAGTAACGTTTTTAAAATGCAAATGTATTTGGTGATGCACCTGAATTTGAAGAAACAATTATTTGTATCTAAATAACTGAAACGTTTACTTTCATCCTCTACTGTTGGTGAATGGTGACACCACCTGCCCTGTTTGAATATTGCAATGCATATGATTTCTCTAGACATTTCCAGGACTGTATTCGGATTTATAATATTTGCAAACAGAAACTGGCCTTATGCTTTCTGTACAATTATGAACTGCATTTTTTTAACAATCAAAACAAACGGCCATAAAAAGTACGGACCACAGTTAATGTGTACTTATCAGTTCTTAGTCATGAGTCATGCAAGGATGTAGCTATTGTATCTGTGTCAACCAGATTGTGTGTTTAATTTTGTTCCCCTCATATGTTGTCAAATAAAATAAAATTGCTTATAGAGTGTGCTTTACTAACTTTAGTTCATGTGCAACATGTTGGAAAATTTTCAGTCCTTTTTCGGCTGTCTTTGTTGAAAACCGGTGCACACTGTTGAACGTTTTCACATCGGTCAAAAATGTGGAATGGTGAAATGTGATTGGTTATCTTTTCTTAGACCGTATCCGACGGGACCTACTAGTTGGGTCGCTGATCCGTCAATATTAAAAAGCCGGTACTGGTAGGCGTGGCTTTAGCTCGTTTTACCGCTGTGTGGTCTTCTTCAAGATGGCGGGGCTGCAACTGAGGCATTACGGTAACGCGTCGAGTATAAAATAATTTAGAAATCTGGATAGGCGCCTGACCGGAGACAGCTACATCGAATTTGTCGGTGAGTGTCTGAAATTAAACGCGGAAATAGTTTGGGGCTCACATGCGGTTACTTTAGATGCAGACAGTTATACAGACTGATGGTCCTTGGCTAGCATATTAGCACTTGGCTAACGAAATCAAGGGCCTTATGTGCAGCTGCAGACAGAACAGATCTTCTAAAATGAGGTCCCTCGTTTCACGTCCGATGGAAATTGCGTGGTACTTGAAGTCGGTACATGTTAAATTTATGGGCAGAAAATTTGTAACGTTAATTTTTTTTTTCTGTCTACATAGTTAATTATGATACATCCCGCGTCGATATTGGTTAATTATCACGTTATAACACCACTTGCTGACATTCTCTCTCATTGTTCCTCTTTTCTAGCTTCCAGAAGGTCGCAGTGGAGGATGATCAGTGCCTAGATCCCATAATAAGCTGAATGCATTGTGATTTCCAATAATTGAGACAGTGATTCTGAAAGCTGTCTACATTAATGAAAAGAACAATGTAGTCAGCTTAGCATATTCACCTCTGGTACATGATCTATACAGGGATGCGCTTCTGCATGCATTCTGGTTTTAGATAAGAAGAAAGTCTTGTCATATTTTCAATTAGCAGTCTGTTTAAGTTCTGATTTATAGCATAGAGTAAATGGAGCTAGATGATGTTCTACCCCCTCTCCCCTTGGAGCCACCTGATGATTTTAGTCAAGATGAGGGCAGAGCACCTCCACCACCTCCCCTGCAAACGTCCAGTGACGCAGAGGTAATGGACGTTAGCTCTGGTGGTGATGGATACACATACACCCCAGGGGCCGGGGAAGACGAAACACAGCAGTCCCTTGGCATGGGCTCAATAACATTCTGTAGCCACCTCTCAAATGAGGCCAGTCCCACCTCACTGTGCCCTAGAACTGCCCGCCACGCTCCCCAGGTCACCAAGTTTTTACCAGACGTCAAGCTCCTCAGAGATGTTAAGATCAGTGTAAGCTTCACTGAAAGCAGCAGTAGCAAAGACAGAAAGGTTTTGTACACAGGTGAAGGGCAGGAAGGAGGAAGTGATGATGGATTAGACACCCTCAATGGTGAGTTGCATGACATGGGAAGTGAGTGTGAAGCAGCAGTGGGTAGCTCTGGAACACGAAACACAGGTAGAAGATTAGAGGAGAGTGAAGTAGATCTAGAAAATAAGGTAGAGTTTGCTGTCTTGGATGAGTTGGATGACTACTACGAGAACTTCCTGGATCATGACGATGGCAGCTTTAAATCTGAAGTCATAGTTCAGCAGGAACAAGCAGATGACGTGGCTTTCTCCTATGAGGTAGGTCTGCTGTTGTTTCTCTAGTGACTTTGTTCTAATCAGCATGTAGGTTTTTCAGTTGTGCAGCAAAACATCTTTTATGTCAAAACAGAAATTTTGTGTGAGTTAGTACTCTCCATACACAGAGTGCATTGGCATTTAGCAAAATTAACTGCATCCAGAAAACAGGTACTGTAGTTCAATCTCCTGTACCACTCTACCAGTGGAGTGGTACAGGAGGGGGAAGTTCATGTTGTTCCACTGTCCCTTCAACAAAATGTTGACAGTTTTGCATTTTGTGCCTTCCAAGTGCAGCGCGTTTGGAGTGAGATGTATAGGTTGGGTAACATTTCCATATGCATGTAGTATGTTTATTTTAGATAAGTTGCATAAGGTTGCATAAGTGTCAAAGAAATTCTTGCTTACTAGTTTGTTTCATTTGTTCAAACTTGCTGATATTGATATGTGAATTGCTGAAGAAGGTTAGTGCCATTTGATTTCTCCTATTCAGGAAGGGCATCCGACGTAAAAAAAAAAATTAAGCCAGATCAAACATGCGAATCATTGGCATTTCGCTGCGGCGACCCCTGAGGGGAGCAGCCGAAAGGAGAAGGAATGTTGGACTTTGCTATTACATTATTTCCCCTTTTTTGTAGAATTTTATTTTACCAAAAGGGATTTTTGATAGATGCATTTATGTTTCCTACTATATACTGTTTGAAGATCTAAACTTTCACTAAGACAAACCACTAACACAAAAACAAACTAATAACAAAACAAATGTATATTCAAGCAATAAATAATGACAGTGAATAAAGATCTCATCTATTCAAAGTCATTCTACTTTAATTTGTTTAAGTAGTTTGTGTGAATGTATATGATCTGATAAATTTAATGTTGTTGCCAGAGTAGAATTGATGTTTTTCCCTACGTTGTGGTCCTACTCTAGTGATGTTTTGGTTGTTCCTCTTTTAACCGCTTTATTTGTGGCACTATATTAAGTATTCAAAACTCCCCTAAACTGTTGACCCATCCATCTCTCCTGGCCTTAACCACTGACTTTTCCAGGAGGAGTTTGACAATGACGTAGATGCTCTGCTGGAGGAGGGTATGCCAGTCCCAAAAAAGATGCGTCCAGCAGAGGACAACTTTGGCAGGGACAGCGATCATCAATCAGATGGTGAAGGAGGTGTTCAGCCCATGATGACCAAAATTAAGACTGTCCTAAAGAGTGAGTGGGGGATCTGTGCGTTTTATGGTACATCTATGAATTAACCCAAGTCAGGTGGTTCTAAAATTGCCCCTAGTATGCATGTGAGTGTGAATGGATGCTTGTCTCTATACGTCAGCCCTGTATTGAACTGGTGACTCATCCAGGGTGCACCCTGCCTTCGCCCTAAGCCAGCAGGGATAGGCTCCAGCACCCTCCCTGACTCTTGCGACAATTAAGGGTTAGAACATGGATGGATGGAGGGGTTTTAAATTCTTACTTTCTGGGCCAAACTCATTTGAGGCGAAAAGGAAAAGAGGACCTCTTTTAACTGTGTTCTCATTAAATTATCTACTTTTTCATGGTTTACTTTATTAAAGCATAAATTCAGACGCAAGTTAAGTCCCTGTTAATCCAGCATCCAGACTGAAGTAATGTGCTCAGCAGTTAAGGATTACTCATAATCCAAAAGCAACCTTTAACATATGTGAATATCTACTCATTGTTCATCATGCATTCAACTCTATCAGAGCATTCTCTAACAGTCGTCACGATATAAGTGCAACAATTATTTATTTTAAAATCCCAGGTCGGGGGCGTCCACCCACTGAGCCTCTACCTGATGGCTGGATCATGACATTCCATAACTCAGGCATTCCGGTCTACCTGCACAGAGAGACCAGAGTGGTGACCTGGTCCAGACCCTACTTCCTTGGGACTGGGAGTATCAGGGTAAGATGCACAACAGGGTTAATGTCTATGAGCCGCTGCCTGAAACTGACAAGTGTGTTCACAGCTTTTGGTCATCTTCTGCAGAAACATGACCCTCCCACCAGCAGCATCCCCTGCTTGCACTACAAGAAAATGAAAGAAGTGGAGGAAAGGGAGCTGAATGGGGAGATGACCCCTAATGCAGAGGAGTCTCCGGTCAAGTCCAGTGTAGAGGCCAATGGTGAAGAGAAAGCAGGCAAGTTGGATGTTACAGGAGAACAGCAAGGCAACATCCCTCCATTTAGTTTAAGCGATTCTGGTCCAGATGCAGAGGGTACTACCGATCACAGCCAGCAGGGCAAAGAATTTCAGTCCTGTGACACTGCCCAAGGAGCCTTAGGACAAGTCAAGGCCAAGGTGGAGGTGTGCAAGGATGAGTCTATAGGTAAGGGGCACAGGGATGATATGCTGGGGATAGATGTTGGATTTATGGACTTGACCTGTTTATAAATGTCTTCACAGAGCTTGAAGAGTTTCGCCTGTACCTGGAGAAATGCTTTGACTTTGAGCAAGTGACTGTGAAGAAGTTTCGTACCTGGGCTGAGCGAAGACAATTTAACAGAGACATGAAGAGGAAGCAGGCGGAGTCTGAAAGACCTATCCTGCCTGCCAACCAAAAACTCATCACACTGTCAGTCCAAGATGCTCCAACGAAGAAAGGTTTGTGTGAATATATTTAATGATTCTTTTGGTGCGCTTCTGACTATCAGAAAAGGAACTTATTATGTGTCCACATATAGGCCATCAAGCATCTCAAATGTGAATTCATTTTTAGAATTTTAACACTTTAAATGCCAGTGTTTTGGATACACCTACACACACAGACACTAATTTCACAATATACATACGCATCAGACTCTGGCGTCCATAGAACACACCCAAAATAGTTTTAGTTGAAATAATTGATTCCACTGGCCTACAGTCACTGTTACATCCAATCAGTTCAAACAAGGTAATTATCTCCCACAATGCCTCCCTGTAAACATGGGGAAATGGCAACATCTGGGGGTGATTTTTATGTGTACGTGTTTTTCTGCTGAAAAAAGGATGAAAAAATGAACATCTTTGTCAGACATCCATCAGCTTGACACAATAACTGCCATAATAAGAGCAAAATATATAATTGAGAAGCCCTAGGAGGGCCTCAGGAGGATAAGGGGGTTACAAACACATTAGAGCATTATTATATTAGCCTTTTTTGTTGTACTTTTAGCATTTATAGTGCATTTTGCTGGCATGGTTTTTTTTATCATAATTTACATGGATAATTTATTCCTTCAATAATCATTGGTCATCTCTCCATATTGTGGCACATCTTTAATTAAGTAACTCTTTATTTGAAAACCTCATGCTTTTGTAAAGAGGTCAGAGTTTGAATACAGTTATTTCTTTTATATAACAAATCTAAAATGCTTGGCGGTTATTTTTCATTTCCTTTTTAAAGCACTTCTTTGTTTGCCTTCCACTAGAATTTGTCATCAACCCCAATGGAAAATCTGAAGTTTGCATCTTACATGAATATATGCAACGTGTCCTAAAGGTTCGACCTGTTTACAACTTTTTTGAATGTGGTAAGTCTTTGTTTTATGAGGTTCAGCTGTGAGTCGTGTGCCCTTGTCTCAGGAATCAGTGAATATTTGAGCAACATGTTTGACAAAATGCTACTCGTATAGCATTTTATATTTATAGTATTAATGTGATGTGTAAGTCTGCTGTTTTGTCTTGAAGGAATCGTAAGTCGGTTTGTATTCTGCCTTTCATTAGACTCAAATCAAGCTGTACTTCTTGTCCTACAGAGAACCCAAGTGAACCCTTTGGAGCATCAGTTATTATTGATGGAGTAACTTATGGTACCGGAACTGCAAGCAGTAAAAAACTTGCCAAGAATAAAGCTGGTAATTTCTTCTATTTAATATAAATGGTGAATGGGCGTGTAGAATGATACAGATGTGAGTGCTAAGGTCATGACTTGCATTATTTTGAAAAACCGTGACCTTGTATGTTGAGAAGTGATCTGACTGTTTTGATTGATTTGAATTGTAGCTCGAGCCACACTGGAAATTCTCATCCCTGACTTTGTGAAGCAGACCTCAGAGGAGAAGCCAGTTGAGGGGGATGAACTGGAGGTATTGGCAGTGACATTGGACTTTACATAATGTCAAATTTCGTGAGAAGTATCAGAAGGACAATGCTCTCAGTGCAACTTTAGAATAATAACACAATAGCATTAACACTGAGTTTTCTGTTCCATAGTATTTTAATCATATCAGTATAGAGGACTCGAGGGTTTACGAGCTGACCAACAAAGCAGGACTACTTTCGCCATATCAGATTCTTCATGAGTGCCTTAAAAGGTAAGGAATACAACATAATTTTCTTACTTTAATATTGTTAATTTGAAGGTAATAAACGGTGTTTTTAAATATGTACTATATATTTTCTCTCAGATTAAAATTTATTGGAGTGGCAGTTCTTTTTTCATTTGTACATTTCCCATTGTTTGCTGGTGCTGTTTAGTTTTGTGTGTAGATCCTTTACTGTAAATGTAAGAATGGGCGGGAGGTAAAAGATGTGAGATGAACCTCTCCATATGTCCTTGCAGAAACCATGGAATGGGAGACACCAGCATTAAATTTGAGGTGATCCCAGGAAAAAACCAGAAGAGTGAATATGTGATGACATGTGGGAAGCACACTGTGCGTGGATGGTGTAAGTAGCCCCGGAACGCTTAGTTACATGTAAAAATCAGTATGATGAAGGACTGATTTTGCATATTTACTGTCTTTGACACCAGGTAAGAACAAAAGGGTTGGAAAACAGCTAGCATCACAGAAGATCTTGCAGATGCTTCATCCTCATGTCAAGAACTGGGGTTCACTGCTGCGCATGTATGGCAGAGAGAGCAATAAGATGGTAAAGAAGGTATGTACCATGCTGACAGTCTCTGAAGTTTCTGCATCTATGGAAAATTCTGTATAGAAAGCTTCTATTTTTGAGCTGGGTTTTATGTAAAATATTTCTGCCTGAACACCATAGTTGTGGCTATAATGTGAAATTTTGTTTTCTAGCTCATATACTGCTTGCTTGTGTACTGCAAAAATCCTCTGATCTGTTGGTCACATACCTTTGACAACATTGCTGCATAGCCCATCAGAAAACGGCCAATATACAAGCTGTCATACAAAAGCGACAAAGGTACATCTGTGGAATCCTCTTTTGCAGGAGAGCTCTGACAAGAGTGTGATTGAGCTTCAGCAGTATGCCAAAAAGAACAAGCCAAACCTTCATATCTTGAACAAGTTGCAAGAAGAAATGAGGAAACTGGCAAAACAGAGGGTATGATGTCTTTATGTAGCTGGATGTTAAATCTGTACCATAATCATATTTTAAGTATTTTTAATATAATGACAGCACATTGCTAAATGTATTCACTCTTGCTTCTGTTTGTGCACCAGGAGGAGACCAGAAAGAAACCCAAGATGACCATTATGGAGTCTGCCCAGCCAGGGAGTGAACCCCTCTGCACTGTTGATGTTTAGGTCTAGGAATCACTGCTGTACCATCACACTGAAACCCAGTCACTGTCAGACATCACACATCATCTGTCACTTAATTATGCATCACTCAGATTTAATGGCAATACAGCAACTGACAAAATGACAAAACCAGTAGAGCTGCTTACTTCCTTTGCCCACATTTCATTGGTTCAGTGTTAGATGTAAGGGTAGAATTAAATGCACTAACAGAACGTAGAGCAAATATCTACCTCTCTAGATGCATACTCACTATGGCACTAGAAACACCCAGGGTGCAGTGAAGTTTAAATAACTTGATAACATAAGAACCACATCAAAATAACATGCATAGTGCATGCTTACAAAACTGCAAGATGCCATTTCACACCTGGTTCTTTTATTTTTGAAGTGCTGTTTTCTGTACTTGCAGGCATTATAGTACCAGCACATACACTTTTATTTGTGCTTAAAATATTTGAAAGGGACTACTAATACATGTATGTATTTATACCATCCATTTAATTGGGAAAAAATACTTGTTTATTGGATAATTTAATAGTTGGTGTGATAGATGCTCTGGATCATGAATTCAAATACGGCATTTTGTTTTTCCTCAGAATGGGCAGTAACTGTCTTGGTTTGCACGATAACAACACTTGCGTTGTGCAGTGATCACTATTTAGAATTATTGTTATGCACTCGTGTCCTGTCAATATATTTTTGTTGACTTTTATCATAATGTTCTGTTGGTACTGAAGTAAGTGCTTTTGGGATATTTGGGGGCTGATCGTTGCATTTGCCTTTGTCAATTTTAAGGCACAGAGACAGACGGAAAAAGAAAACATCCTGCTTTTCACACCAACACTGAACCAATCCCAGGCACAGGGTCAGAGTACTGTAAGATGTTAAACGTAAAGGATAATTTCTTTTATGCTTTTTGTTCTTGCTAGCTTGTTAACACATTTACGTGCAGCACTAACGCCATGCACATTAACATTTCAGTTGCTTTTCATTTTGGTGCCCTCAAGAAGTCACATTGGCTACATGTTGCCTTAGTTAATCCATTTCATGAAGGGCTCAGAGTGGAGACATTGGACCTAAAATACCCTTCAAAAGGAAGTGGAAAGACCAACCCCACACTTTTACTTGAGAAAGCATTTATTGTTTAGTCAATTTCTTTAATTAAATAAACACAGCCTATAAAACATCATTCTCTAGGGAAAATACCTACAGCATGAGCATATTTTTAGGAGTCGTGTCAATGGATTGTGTATTTTGTTTGTATATGTTTGCCGTCATCGTGACAGTTTATCATGCGTCTGGAAATATATTCTCTCACAAGAAGATTTTTTTAAAAGCAGCCATGGAAAATTAAGTTGGTCCACTGACATGAACAAAACACGAACAAGTAATTTAATCCGACAGAAGCTGATGAAACTGTGTATACCAAAGCTCATTTACAGTCTTATGCATTTTATAGAACACTCACTGTTGCTGGAAAGTACATCAACCTTCCTTGAAAAGGGGAAAAGTATACAGACACGTTACTCGCTGGAACAAAATGGAAACGGCTGTGCATTTGTCAGATGTTTGGCCTGTGCTTTTTCTACAACAGACATGGACACTTCACAATTCAGAAATAAGGCTGTATTGGTATTTTAGATTGCTTTAAGAATGTGCTTTCCCTTGTGTGCGTGTGTTGTCTTGCCAAGTGTGTGTCAGTGTGAGAAGTTTAAAAATACTGCTTTTACATGTGTTGCTGTTGAGTTATAATAAAAAAATTGAGATGTTGCTGCCTAGAAAATGAAGTATGTATTGCAACCTGAGCTCCATGACTTCAGTGATATTTGTTATGCAAAATAAAATGTGTTGACTAAATGACCTGGGGCTCGTTTATAAAGTTTGCTTATGCACAAAATGGGGTCTGAAACAGGCGCACGCCATTTCCTACACAAACGTGATTTATTTATTTATTTATATATATATATATGTATACACACATCTGCACATAAACTTAGGTCCTTGCGCTCGAACATTTTGGAGACGGGGGAACTTGGTGAGGTGGGGAGTTGAAGCCAGATTCATCTCATATGTTTCATTTCGTTTCATATTAGATTGATCGAGCCCCGTAATCATAACCGTCTAAGCCTGTACTGTCATAAATGTGATCCTGTAGTGACACATTACTGCTCTATAAGTAGTCATTTAAGAACTGCAGCTCAGTATCTACATATAGAGACAATCAGTGATTATGATTGGCGCCATACAAATTGAATTGAATTGAATATATCGTACTGTATTTCCAGCTTTAAATGATGTACTGTACTAGAGCGGTCAACAGCACTGACTAATGTCTTGTGAGAAGACATGCTGAGTCAGCATATAAATAGTGCGGTGACGCCCGTGCGGAATTCTGTAAATGCACTGGCACTGCGTTAGTACGTGTCAATTTTTTCTTGTTTTTCCCAAAACCAATGGTTGTAGTATCACTATGAGGAGGGAATAACTACATGTAGTGATTTTAATACCCTTAAACAGCTTTATTGTTAAGTTATTTAATATTATTGGTAGCGTCCCTTTTCTGGTGTTGTACTTTGTAGACGGTCCCTACACACTTGACTCTCCGTCGGTCTCATACAGATCAATATAATTGATACCTCTGGAAGGACGACGGATTTCAATGAAACTCCGGTTGTATTTTGTTGTCTACCTCACTACGAACAGATACAGGTATGATTTGTCTATTAATAACTGGCCGTTTATAAGCTATTGATCACGGGGGATTGAATGTGTGAAGATCTTTACCTAAGTGAAAGAAATAAAGAAATGTGAAAAAATGTATTGTGGTCAGTTGTGTAAACAGTAAAAGTATTGTTACTTTATAATTGTAGTGACTCAAATAAAAGTACCCTCAAGTACTTGAGTAAAAGTAAGAGTATATCATACAAAACCAGTCAGGTAGTAGATTCATAATGTGGAATTTATTACAGCCTCATATTGTTTTGCTCATTTTTGTTATTTTCATGATTATTTTTATCATTTCTTTACGTATTTTGATTTTTGTTCAAGTTTGTTGGTTACTTTGTTAAATTTTTAACTTAATTTGTTCACTGTGGTTAATTTTCTTATTTTGTTATTTCAGTTTTAAAGGGTTAATAAGGGTATGTTTTATTCAGCTTCTGTTCCTGGTCATTTTTATTAATCTTGATTATTTTCTTAATTTTATGTTTTTTTTGTACATTTTTGCTCATTTTGTATTAATTGAAGCAACTTTGTTGCTTACTTTAGTCATTTTGTTTACTTTTTCTTTTTTACCTGATTTTGTATTTTTTATTTCAACTTCTACTCATTGAGGTAGAGCAAAATGTAACTCAGTATAAGTACATTTTTTCCATCACAAATGTAAGAGTAAAAAGTATTCTCCAAAACAACTACTCTCAGAAGTACATTTATTTAAAGATCACTACTCAAGTACATGTGAAGGAATAAATGTACTTGAGTACTACCCACCTATGATAGTACTAGGCCTTGTGTAGAACACAAGAAAGTCCTAACTTACTTTATTTTTACTGAAATGGATTGCATTCATTGAACAAAAAATTAAGACTCATTATCTCATAATTACGAGATACAGATCATCTGAGATATGTCTGAGGCGATTCCATTGCCCCTTGATTCCGTAACTAACCACTATTTTTGTGATATTTAGAAAGTATGGAATTCCACATTTCTGTTGGATGTTGTTTCTAATGTACACTGCCTGGCAAAAAAAAAAAAAAAGCCACACTGATATTACCTCGGACTGTCTTTAGCTTTGATTGGGGCATGCATTCAGTGTGGGATCATTTCGATAAGGCTCTGCAATGTCACAACATTTATTTCCTGATTTACTAGAAGTCACTCTCTTTCTGTAAGAGGTAGACCAGTACAACATGCTTCACGGATATAAATTATTTTAAATCCATACATTTAAAATGCATCTAAGTCACAGTTCTGACATGTTACCAATTGGGTTAATGCACATGAAACATAAACACACCACAGAAATGTGAGTCCATACTTCCTAAATACCACAAAAATAGTGGTTAGTTATGGAACCAAGGGGCAATGACGTCACCTCAGACATACACTATCTCAGAATTACGAGATCCGTATGTCACAGTCACAAGATATTGGGTTTTTCTTTGATGAATGTGATGCGCTTCCATAGTATCTCACAATTATGATAAAAGATCTCGTAATTACGTGATATAGTGATTCGTAATTTCGATAAAATACCTTGTAATTAAGATGTGGAAGCTAAAAATATTTTTTTGCAGTGAATGCAATGCAGCGCTGTACTGTTGTACTGTATGTTGCTTCTGATATACAGGTACAGGAGCCCAGTTTATGTCATTCCGATAGGTACGGTAACATGTCACAACACCGGCTTGGACGCATAATTACAAGATACTGTACCTGGTAATTATGAGATACAGAGGCTAAAATATGTTAAAATATTTTTGCATGTTTTACGCTAGTTCCTGTGTTTGACTTGGCTTTTCTAAATGAGTAACACATATTCTTTGAGACCCAGCAAGCTGACTAATCACAATGTTGCCTACAATAATTGCATATTTTTCACCAATTCATGCACCCCTACTGTGCACTTTGCCCTTCTACTTCAGTCTGAAATTTCAGCATATCAGTTTTCCAGAGGGTCCAATGTTTACATACACCAGGTTCCGAGTTCTTCACACAGCTTGGAACTTTTCAAAACTTAGGATCAATTCATGGCTTGAAATCATCTTACAATGGATAAATGTCATGAAATCAACTAAGAATAGAGAAAGAAAACTGGTGCACTCGACAGAATTGATGACATCATGAAGCAGCGTTACGTGGATGTTCTTAAACCCCATGCGGAAACATCAGTCAGGTAGCTGAAGCCTGGACACAAATCTGAGCTGGACAGTGATTCAAAAAGAAAAAAGAAACACTTATTTTTTACTTTTATAGAATGTGTTTATTTTTGTGAAATCAAAATATTAATTTGTTTAAGTGGACTAACATAGGTATTATGTATTTAAATGAAATAAGCATGAATGTAATGAGTGTAGACATGGTGTATGTGAACTTCTAAATGCAACTGCATTTTTTTAGTGCCCACGTGTACAGGAATTTCTCAATAAGCTGTTAAACTACGGAATGCCACATCTCAGTCAAGCACATTTTATTGTACCAGAATTTGAATTCAACTATAATAACAACTCAAAGAAAGTTAGAAGAGAATAAACGGCACTTAAGCGTTGAAACTAAAATATATATGAGGAAAAGTAATAGTGGTATAATGTTTAGAGGGTTAGGACTAACCCTCATCCAGGACTGTATTTGCTTTGCAGTAGAAACACAAAGAACATTGCTTTTTTAAATGACATGAGGAATGTCCCTGACAAGGTCAGCTCATTGCAATAACAAATCATGATTCACCATATACTGACATGGGTGAACTGAACCTTTAATTTAAATATCACTGTTAGGCCTTGCAAGTACTTTAAACAAATGGTAAAATAAAGATTTCTATCATCAACACAACATTTATATTCCCACGGCTCCTCAGAAGTCTGGGTGTGGGCATTCATCTGGAATATGACTCCATGCTCTATTTTTAATGCTAACAACCCGTCTGCTCTGTGGTGCTGTTGTCCTGTGGATGTTGCTGCTGGGAATCGTAGTCCACTCTCTCCAGCAGGAGAAGCATCTCAACATGAATGGTCTGAGGAAACAGATCCACAGCCATGGCTTGTACGGGACGGAAAGGAGCTCCGTGAACTCTGTTAGACGGTGCCCTGCAGAGACTGGACACAAGAATACCCAACATAGAACTTTGACACATATAAACTGGTCTCATCCTGAAAAATGACAAGTCAATTAACACTGAAAATATAGAACAAAATTATTTATAGAGCTGTATACGTTACTCACTCTATGAAGTTGTTCATGGCTGCCTTGGCATTGCACGCTACATAGACCAGCCTCTTCAGGTGTTCTGCTCTCCTGATGGCAAGAATCACCTTGGAATCTATTTTTGATTTGGATATCAACTTATATTACAAAGTTAATCTTTACATAGATTTAAAATGCCTTGGTCGGTTCTTTACTTACGCAAGCCTGCTCTTGGTGGGTCCACGATGGCCGTGACACTGGGCGACACAAGAGCATTGAGGATGTTGGGGAAAATATCTTCGGCTTTTCCACAGTGGAACTCAACATTACTTAGACCTTCAACCAAAAGCAAATGAAGCAGTGATAATGAAGCCAAAGAAATAGTACAACCTGACAGAATAGGTTTTACTTGAATTTAGAAACATTATATCCTGAATCTAATAAGAAATCGAGTTACAACCAGAGGTGGGTAGTACTTAAGTACATTTACTCCATCACTGCACTGACTCACTCCTGTACTGTACTTCTACTCAGCTACATTTGGTCACATCTTGATGAGTAGGAGTAAAATGAACCAAAAACAAAGACAACACTGGCATAATGACGGTTAATGTGGCCTTCATGTTGCTATTACCTGTAAATAAATAACCTATTAAAACACAATGTATCAGGTCGTAGTATATTCAACGTTACACAAGTGCTCACTACTTGAGTAGTTTTTTTCCCTTTTATTCTTACTGAAGTACAGATTTTTATACTTCTACTTGAGTCATAATTGTAAAAGTAACACTACTTTTACTTGAGTACTTTTAGCCTTTACTTTGCCCACCACCGGTTGCAGCTAATAATCTTCATTCCGTTTCACATTCAGACTGCAACCTCAAGTGCCCAATTCAGATTTATTGCCCAGATCCAATTTTTTGGTTAACAGTTCACATTACTCTTATAATGTAGCAGATTCTAGTATGAACTGATGATGTTCCTGAACTGACTAGCATCATACATTTCACGCAGAATGCAAACACGCAATACATTCAACTTAAACAAACTATAAACACAAACTTAAGTTGATGTGCAATGGAATTCTGCAAATTTTGAGGCAGATTTTACTGAGAAGAAACTGGAGGAGAAAAAGAGCCAATCCATTAATAATGGCTTATTGACTTGGTAAATTAAACAGATATCCACAGATTTGACCCTCTGTGATGAATCATACCTCTGTGTGATCGTAGCGAAGTAGCAAACAGATTACAACTGGTGTTTTATTGAAATCAGCCCCTCTTCAAGCTGTACGAATTATATTGATCTCTATACCGACGAAAAAAAGTAGGGACTGTTTACAGAGTGCAACAATAACAAGAGACGGCACAAATGATATTCCGTGACTCCACAGTGAAGTAACGTATAGACATGAAAATCATTACACATACTTATCTCCTCGTAGTGACACTACAATCCTTAGTTTAGAAGAAAAAACTTGGATTCATCAGAACCTTTTTTGCACTTTGTTGACAGTCCCCCCACACACTTTTCTTACCATCGGTCTTGCATAGACATCTATATAATTCATACCTCTTGAAGGACGGCTGTTTTCAATGAAACTCCAGCTGCATCTTGTTGTCTACGTTACTACGATCAGACAGATCATAGTAAAGTAGTGGCAAGTTGTCTCTTGAATATGTGAATATCTGTTTAACTTTACCCCAGTGAGTTTTTACTGACGCGTCACTCCAAATTCTTATAAAGATCTGACACCCCACAGTCCCTCCACTGACTACATCCATACACACCGTCTTAAATATTTGTATACATGGGTTATCTTTGTCAGCACAGAATTACGACAAATGTCCGCTGAGAATGACAACAATGCGGCATCAGTTTCAATGTTTAAACTCGCATTGCAAAATTTTAAAATGATCAGATTCCATGTGATTTGTGACATTCAACATTGCCAATAAAAAGACACATCTGTGCCACATAGAGGCAGAAAAATCAGATTTGGGCCCCTTGTGCCTGCAGTGTGAACACAGCCCTACACTCTTCTTAAAGTATTTAGTTTGGTCTATCTGTAAATGACTCACCATGTTGTGTCATTACATAAGCCTCAAATTTTCATAGACATGCTGTAGATAATACTAACACAGTACTTTGCTATAGAATTTGTCTTGTTTTTTTTACCTTTTTGCAAACCAAAATAGGCAATACAGTGTCCTGTGAAAAAGATGTTAAGGTGAGACTACTAGTTGAGTCACGGGGTCGGGAACCAAATACAGATTACACACTGACTGCCATTCTCACCTACCATTGAGCTTGGCGTTGACTTTGGCATCCTCCACTGCTTCCTGACACAGCTCGATCCCAATTACCTTCTTTACTCTCTAGACACAAAAGAAACCTTTATTAATATCCATTCAGAATTTAATATATTAAATATACTAACCCCCTAGAGGATTCCTGGAAAAAAAGCAATTAACTAGTTATATTTAATAGTCTGATATTTTAATTATAGAGCAATTCTGTTACTCAGACAAAATATGGAATTAAATACCAGTCCCTAATGCCATCGCATGTAGTAAAAACCAATAAGGTTTAGCTCAGTGATCAACAAGCTTTACAATGCAAAGAGCTATTTTTGAACAGAAAGAAAATAAAATAAGTGTCTAGAGCTGCAAATAATATTCCAACTCTTTATGCACAAAAAAGTTCATTTCCTAGATTATTTTGTCAGTTTGTGTTCAATTTCTTGATTATTTTGCTGTGTTTTGCAGCTTATTTGGTTCTTTTAAATAATTTCTATTCACTTTTGTACAGTTTGTTTCATTTCCAAAATTATTTTTGTGGATCTTGTTTTCTTTTTTCTGCTGAATGAAAATAAAACCCAAGTTATTGTAATAGGCCCAAGGAATCTAAGGAGTACACTCCATAATGACTTCTTTAATGCAGACAACATTTCAGTAGATCCTAGTACAGTTGTGAGGAACTTGGTGGTCGTGGATCAGGATTTATCCTTCAGTTCTCATAAAACAAATGTCAAGAACTGCCTTCTTTCATCTCTGTAATATTGCCAAAAATCAGGAATATCCTGTCCCAAGGGGATGCAGAAAAATTAGTCTATGTATTTGTTATGACTAGGCTGGATTATGGTAACTCACTACTGGCAGGATGTCTAAATGAAGACATAAAAAGTCTCCAGCTGATCCAAAATGCTGCAGAGGGATCATATTTCTCCAATACTAACTTCTCTTCATTGGCCACTTGTAAAATTTAGAATTGAATTTAAAATCCTCCTCTAAACAATAAGTCTCCATCCTATATCAAAGACCTTATTGTCCCCTATAAATCAATCAGAACTCTCCGCTCTCAGAGTGCAGGTCTACTTGTGGTTCCTAGAATCTCTAGAACTAGACTGGGAGGCAGAGCCTTCAGTTACCAGGCTCCTCTCCTGTGGAACCAACTTCTACCATGGCTCTGGGATGCAGACACACTCTGTAGCTTTAAAACTAGACTTAAGACTTTCCTTTTTGACAAAGCATATAGTTAAGTCTAGGTCAGGAAACCCTTAATTTTCCCTTAGCTCTGCTGCATCGTCCTAGGCTGCTGGTTGACAGTGATACACTGTGCTTCACTCGCTCACTCTCTCTCTTTCTTTAACTCTTCCCCTGCCTCTCTCTTTAACTCCCTTTCTCTCCCACGGTCTCCCTCTCCATCTCTTACCCTCTCCATCTATTTTTTATTTGCATTCATTCCAATATCATCCATACTGTGATACTAACTTGCATCTACCCTGTAGTTTTGTGCTTCCTCCCTCTGCCCTAGGTCTCTAGGTGTCTTGATGTCCTTGCTGTGCGTTTGCTGTGAATCAGTCCAGTGTCTGTGTTGTTCTATCTCTACTCTTTTCTTTTGTCTGTCCACTGTCCACTAACCCCGACCGGTCGAGGCAGATGGCCGCCTACCCTGAACCACTGGTTCTGCTGCAAGTTTTTCTCTTACATTAAAGGAAGTTTTTCCTCCCCCATCACCCTTGGCTTGCTCTCGGTGGTTCTGTGGGAACTCAAAACTGTATAGTCTTGAGTTCTCTGTCTTGAATTGTGAAGCACCTAGAGATAATCGTCGATTATGATGGGCACTATACAAATAAAATTGAATTGAATATTTTGCTCTCGTGGATTTTGGTAACTTTCTTAGATATTTTGTTAATACTGTATCAATTTTCATTCAGTTTGTTATTTTAGTAATTTCCCTGAAAATTTTGCTGAGGTTTGTTTTAATCTTAATTTATGTATTTATTTTTCACAACTTCGTTCATAATTTTGCACTTTTTGTTCATTTTCCTATCATTTAATGTTTTACATTGTTTAATCTGGTTCATTTTGTACATTATTTGGAACAGTTTTGTCTTCAGTTTTGTACATTATGGAGTTCTTGCCTTCATCTTGCTGATTTTGTGCTTATTTTGCTTATTATGTGTTACTTCCATCAAGGAACAAAGCCACAGGAGCCACTGGGGAGGGTCTGAAAAGCCACATGTGGCCCTGGAGTCACATGTTGCAGACCCCAGGTTTAGCTCCCAAAAATGTGAAAAGGGCTCTAATCAATGTCGACTACTGTGAGGTTTACACTGCATGGAATACATTATCATCTTCATCCTTCACCTTAAAATATATAACAAAAGCAATAAATGATTAGTCACATGAAATAAGTTACTTTACTCCAAGTTGCTTAGAGCATTATGTTTATAATATGTTAACTAGCAGCCTGTGATACCTTAGCCAGAGAGATGCCAATGGTTCCTGTCCCACAGCACACATCCAGGACTGTGCTGTCCTGGTCCAGCTGAGCCCATTCCCCCACAGCGGAGTACAATACCTCTGCGGCTGCTGTATTCACCTGGCAGGTAACGAACACAGAGGTACTAAACACTTCTGCAACGCTGTAGCCACACGGACCTAAAAGTCACAACATTTATAAATCCTCTGTATAGTGAAGCAGTCCGTACCTGGAAAAATGAATGAGGGGAAATTCTGAACTTCAACCCCAAGAGTTCCTCATGAATGCAGCCCTCTCCTGCTACCAGCTCACATGGCAGGTCTTCAGGGTTAGGAGATGTTCTTCACAGAGACATACGCAACATTATTTCAATATACTTATTATTTAACCAATATGTCACACTTTGTTTCCCCTCACCTTTGACCCTCTCTGACAAAGTACAGCGAGGTTACACCGCTGTCTTTTCCTTCTCCATCCATAAAATGCTTCCTCATGGAGGTCTTCAATGCATCAAGCTCCTCTTCTTCAAGTTTCTAGGGAGTGGTTAAACCACAACACTTAAAGATGACATTCTGGGGAATATACAGCCATAAGTAATGATAAAAAGTAATGTAATCCACTCCACTGTCTGCATGATAAGCAAGAGAGGACAACAGTTTCTCACATCAAAAGGTATTAATGTGTTTTTATTACCTGTGGGTTGAAGAACACCATAGCCATGGCTTGTCCAGTCCTGGTTGTCCGTACAGTCAGCTGCTTCCAGTGTCCTCCATATGTTTCAGGACTGTACACAGAGTAAGGTGTCGTCCTGCATTGTAAATTTAAAAAGTCAGTTTAAGTTTGAAGTGCAAATTATTTTCATGCTCCATTTAACTCAAACCTCACATTTAGACTGATTTGATTCGATGACACCAGCATTCCTCGGTTTCAAAAGCCAGTGGATATCAGGAATGTTAAAATGTAGAATGATACCTGATGAACTTCTGAAACTCGCCGACCACTCTTTTGGCCTCAGCTGACACATGGCATGTCTCTGCTGGTCCAACCACAGCACAGGAACCCCCTTTGTATTTCCCCAAACGGAATCCAATGGTCTTGTCTTCACCATCTGCACCCACTGAAATGAGGAACTCGCACTTGTTTCTGTACTCCGTCTGCCATGTCACACACAAAGACACAGTGAGGGGTTTAGAGAAATGTGACAAAGCCACTTCCGGATGTGAACAATGTGTTATGATGACAAAGCATGGAAATTTACCTGAGTAGGAGATGGTCGAATGTCCTCCAGAGGACAACACATTTTGTTATATTTCCCCTTTTGTGCAAACAGCCACGGTAACATGGCTTTGTTGGTGCTGCCGATCTCTCTGGAAAGGAAACACAGAGGCTTTTACCGCAGAAAAACCTCTGTGTGATATTTATAGTTTGCCGCTGTAACAGTGGCACAATGATTGACACAATGGACAACAGCTCTGTGCTTTTACTCCACTTTTTCTTACACTCTTCTTTTTTTGGATCTTGCGTGGGATAAATTTTGAACTGATAAGGAGAAACGCAAATCCCACTCGACCTGAGAAAGCCTCTGGGTGGATGCAGGGCTGGTGCCGGAGTACAAGGTAGAAGATTCAGACAAAAGCCTTTTCTACCAACTACACCGATGGGCAACGTGAATTCACAAAAAAATAAAGTGGATGATTTGGAATGGAAAAAAGGGATCAACGAAGTCAATTCAATTAAATTTAATGTTGTCACAAAACTGAAAAGAGGCCCATGTTTCTCAGGCTTACAAAAAAGTTAGAGGAATACAGTATGTGGTTCTCAGAGAGTAGCAACACCACAAACATGCTATGATCTAACAGAATATAATGTGTTGCTGTATATTAAAAAGGCCAAAAAGTATATAAAGTAGTTAAAATATGCTGAAATATCCACAGCAGTAAAATGCAGCTGTGACATAGATCCAAAAGCATCACATACAGTAATTTCAGGAGCTACTTTATGGCATAGTGACTACTTTAATTTTCATTCCTTAAATACACTTTGTTGATATTTCTTACAAACTTTCACTTTAATAAGTTAGAGAATACAGCATTTTTATTTGTAGTGGAGTTTTTCCAAATACAGTAAAAAGTATCTAGTTATACTTTGTAAGAACTTCATCAGATGTGGAATCACTCACTTGGCTAGTTTTTGCAGGACACCCACCACCTCCTGCTCCTTCCTCTTCAGCTGCTCCTCATAAGGCACATTCCACAGAGGAGTCACCACATTGGCTATCTGGACATGTAAGGGCTCTTCATCCTCACCCCCCTCAGTCCGCTTGGACAGGGGCTGCCCTCCTGGACCTTCCCCCTCCTCCTGCTTCCTCTTCCTCAGGATGGGGTCTGCTTTGGGCTTGGCCAGCCTCACACTCAGCACTTGACCCTTCCACTGCATACCATGTACCATCTTCATAGCCTTGTCCCGCTCCTCTTCATTCTTAAAAGTAACAAAAGCAAACGTCTGCCTGCCAAACAGCTTGATTTTGTGCGGGTTGAGGCCGTGCTTGGCTAAGAACTTCTTCAGGTCATTAAAACCAATGAATTTAGGCAGGTTTCTTATCTCCACTTTGAAGATCTCAGAAGTGAAGAGGTCCTCTTTGATGTAACGGTACATGCTGGGGTCTGAGGGCTCATTCTCGCCTTCAGCTTTGGCATCATCTGTGGGGTCCTGGGGTGAATCATCAAGCTTCTTCTCCTCCTCCTTTGAGGGTGGTGCATCAGCCACAGGGCTGCCGCTAAAATCTGCCATCTCAAAATGAACAATGAGCAAATGAGATATTTGTCATCTGATGCTCCTGCACTGAAAAACAAATAATAAAAGTTACAAACTAATTACATCTAGTTAAGTAGAAATTTGATGAATACTTGGACAAAATTTGAAAACCTGTATGATATATACTGCTGTAATTTCTGGCTACAGAACCCTATACTGCAATAATGTCATTCTGTACTTTATTCCCAGTGTTACTTCACTTAAGGAGCTTGTGCAAATCTGAAGTTGTCTTGTACTTTAGTATTTCCATTTTATGTAGCACTTCTTCTACACTACACCACACCTGAAAGATAAGTGTATTTTTAGTCCACCACATTTATTTGACGGCTTTAGTTCCAAATTACTCAAGATTAAAAAGAAATGTGCACAATGATTTTTAATAATTGAAGCTGTGGTTTTACTTTTTGTGCTTTATTGGTGCCTCACAAAAAGGTGCAACACATTTGACACTTACATTTACAAATAATGCGACAGACACGTTAGGACGTTCTGCATGTAGCTAATTTGACTGAATAGGCTTTTAAGAAACACTACATAATGGAAACTCGGTTATAGATTACCATATTATTTGCAAATGTTTTCACATGGGTTATATAAGTGTAATTTTCCAATATTTTACCAAAAATCAAAGGCTGAATCTGAAATGTTTCCTTTTTTTCCTTCTGATATTAATGATGCAGTGAGCCCTCATATTTATCTGGTCCCTATACATACAACTACATATAATAATTGATTGGATTTATACAGTGCTTTTCAAGTCTGCTTCTCAAAGCGCTGACACTGAATCTGTAATTCATTCACTCCTGGTGGTGGTAAGTTACATCTGTGGCTACAGACAGACAGACTGACAGATTCAGACAATCATTCACATTCACAACAATGGACCATTTAGAGTAGCCAATTCACCTGGTACAGTGTACATGTGTTTGGTTATGGAAGGAAGCCGGAGTACAGATGGGCCCCACCACCTGGCGTTGGGATCAAACCTTCTAGCTGTGAGGCTACCCACTGTGTCACTAGTTGAAACAACGGTTACCACGGTAACACACTGTAACCCCAATCATACTGTACTTCACAAAAAAACAATCTAAGGTGGCCTATAGAATAATATATCATTCAAAGGGACCAAACAAATGCTTTTACATCTACATGGTAAGTATGTTGCTGCTAAAGCCGTACTTTATGACTTACAAGAAACTAGGGTCAACATAAGCGTAGTTTTCAAACATATCACTAAAAATGAAAGATTGCAAGACAAACAAAAAAAAGTCTGCAGTGGCTGTACATCTGAAATGTATTTTTTCCTCTGGTATTAATGATCCTGGCATTGATTTGGTCCCTGTGTACAAAACTAAAAAGTAGTTTAAACAGCTGCCACTGTAACGACGCTTCATGACGAATGATCTACTGGCGTCCCACAAAACAACGACTCGGACCAAATAGTTTTCTAGATACATTCGAACTGACGGATCAGCGTCAGAGACTTTGACGTGAACATTAGAAGCTGCTCAGAGACAAACACATGGACCTGCGCGTCCACCAGACCCGCTCAAAACACGTGTTCATTCCACACATAAACACACGCTGTGCTCTATTTTGTGCACCTGAACGCGGTGTTACCCCGCGGAGCGGCGGTGCACCTCAGAGCACGTAGTGTTTTCGGGAACCTCACCTTTGGATAGATTTCCTCCGTCCCTCTTGTCACGGAGGTGCACACGGCGCCGCCATGTTGACGTGACCACGTGCAGACCCGAACTTTGAACTGTTTAAAGCGGTAGTTTCGTTGTGGTTTGTCCCCACGTGCACAGCTTGGAGGATTAAAATGGAATATTAGCGAATAATACGTATTCCGGATTCTATATAACGCCAACACGACGTGTCTGCATGTTTATGAAAATGATGTGTAATGCCACAACACCGTATGACTATACATTAATCCACGTGACTTTGCATGTATTTTACTCTGTAAATGTGTAAGTAAGTTGTACTTATTCTGTTCATTTTGATTTAATGTTGTGAGGGAAAAAATAAAATACACATAATTACAAGCTAACTGATTTTAAAAAATCAAAACAAACAACACTGAATAAAAGAATCAACAATATAAACAATCAATTTGAAAATGATCTAAATAAACTCGAATCTCTACTAAAAAAAATCTACAAAATTAATAAAGTTGACAAAAATATCCAAAAACAGAACTATGTATTTCACATAATTAACAAATATACACTTTCCAAAGTAAAAAAAAAAAAGACAAACATGAGATATGATTGTTGCTATAAAGCCAGGAAATGTGACATCAAATGTCTGTGGCACATAAGAATAACATTTCAACATTTTAAGACCCTATCGGTATTTAATCACTTTTTAAGAACCTGCAGACACTCAAACCTGTGAAATTTACTTCTGAAATATGATGTTAATTTTTACTGCACTTGTTTGGCAGCTTTTATTACTACTCCGCTAATACTGTTACAAGCAAAGGTTATGTTTAGCTTTAATCAGAGGAATTTTACCACATTTGCTCACAATTACTGAAAATAAAATTTTAGTAAAATATTGTCACTGTCAGTATTAAAGTCTACAGAATTGATATTGCCATTTATTAATATGTAGGTTATGCTGAAGTTTAAAGGTGTAGATGGACAAATTCAGTTTATTTTAACTACTTTATACTTTGTTGGATAGTTTAATCCATGGGAATGTGTCACATCTGTTCTCTAACAGTATTTCCCAAAACTTATTATGTTTAAAATAGGGCTGTCAAAATGAATGCGTTAATCCAGATTAATCATTTGCATAATTAATGAGATTAAACATTTTAACACAATTGATGCACAATAACTCATATATCAAGGAAAATGTGATGAAATCAATATGTTGACCCACCTCACTGCCAACTTCTTTAGTATTTAATGCTTCAAAGTCAATTTAAATGTAAAAGTATAAGTCTTCACACATTTTGGAACAAATTAAATTAGTAACTGATGAAAACAATGAACCAAGTGTAAAAAAGCAAAAAAACATCTCAGCAGAACATTACAGAGGTTCTGTTAAGTTCTACAAAGCAGGTGGAATTTCCTTTAGGTACACAGGTTTAAATTAGAAAAAAAAAACATTTAAATGTAAAATAAGTAATTTTAGTCAAGCGTCTGTATCACCTTCTATCATGAGTGTTTTTGCTCCCACAAAATGAAAAACACATGGGTATTACTAGTGATTAATCAAAATTAATCCAGTGACCCTGTGATTAATTTAGATTAATAACAGGTATTAATAGGTATTAATCGTCATTAATCAAGATTAATCCACAGTGACCCTGTGATTAATCAGAATAAAATTTTTAATCATTTGACAGTCCTAATTTTAATATAAAATAAGTAGTTTTAATTGAGTGTGTTTTTGCTCCCACAAAACGGAAAACAATGAATAGGTATTAATTGTGGTTAATCGAAATTAATACACAGTGGCCTTGTGATTAATCAGATTTAAATTTTTAATCGTTTGACAGCCCTACTTTAAAACTTACTTACTGTAAAAAAAAATAGTTCCAGATTTACATGAGGCCTAAACAGTGTTGTAATCCTTAGCGAACGTCCCACTTTCATGCTGGAAACAAATGTCCGTGCTTGAATTAAGTACAACCACCACTGATGATAAAGAAGTAACAAAAGTCTCTGTAGCCTGAAAATAGTGAAACATAGGAACAGTATCTTGTTGCCATGGGAGCCAGTGCGCGCGCTGTCACTGTGTCGCGGGACATACGTAAGAAATTCGGCGCGCGAAAGCTGTAGCAGGAAGTGGAGTAGCTGAAGGGAATCGGCGGCCAGTTTGGGTTTTGAATCTATCAAACAACTTCCATAATCTACAAACATCTACATTAATATGGCAGACCCGAAGGTGAGCTCACACGTTTTAGGCCGTCTACTGTATTATGTTTACTTTGAAGCTCACATTTGTTGACAATTGTGTTATCTTAGATGTCATAATTCCTTAAAGTTTGTAGGGGGAGCTGCGAGCCAAAAATGCCGACAATGATGCTCTGCTTCGAGATGCTACAAAAGCTAATTGGTGTGTTTCATTGACAGCTAGATACCCAAAAATGTTAGGAAGTGTGTGGCAGGCAAATAGAAAAGCTAGTATGTCAAAGTTGGTGACTTTATCCTGTTCGCCCTGGCTTTTGAAGGTAACGTTGTCAGCCTCAGAAGTCGTCTAAAGTGAGCAGTCACTCAGCATGTTAGCCGCGTACAGTTCTTCATTATCGGGCTAAGATGAAGAGTTCTGCAGCACTGCCGTGAAATAGATTAACCTGGGCAGTCGATCGTTTAATTGGGGTCATCAGCAGTCAGCTGCATGAAGTCCGTCGTCTAGAATAAGTTCATTCACAACAGTTATTCTTGCCTTTGTTTGCCAGTTGCTAACAGTAGTTGGCTAATTTTAGGCTCTGTAGCAGGATTCCGCAGTGTGTGATTCTGAGTGACTAAAGCAATAACAAGCCAAAATAAATCGCACTGTCAGTTGACCTGAAAATCGTGTCACGTCAATAGCTGGTATATTCGCGGTTGTACGTATTAATCGTAGTGCGCGTGGCTGTTAAAGTTGTAACATTAGCTTCCAGCTAGCATGCTAGTGAAAGGCCTTAACTGCTAGAACTGCTAGCATAACTTCATTGAGTTCTCTTAGAAAATACAACTTGGAAAAAGTACGGTAGTTGCTACGATCACAGAAATGAACTTCAACTGCAACAAGGCCAAAGCTATATGAAGTTGATTTAACGTGAAGGTCGGTGATCAGATTAAACGTTTCTCCTTCGCTGTGTGGTTTTCAATGGCAGTCACATAATTTGACTCTTGGAGCTAAGTCGCAGAGTTCATTACATCGTGATGCAGCTAAGTTGCTATGACGCTAAGAAGCGGCGCTCGTAGGAAGTTGGTCTCCCGCGTTAGCCTTGTTTCGTGCTAGCTTAATGACTGTTCACGAGAAGCCTCTCACACGTAAACACTGCATTTTCATGTCATTTCCTGTAGTGATCTTTATTTTAACTTTTGATGACGAATACTTGTATTCTTATGCGTATATAACGTGCACATTTTTGTGAATACAACAGCGTGGAGACTTGTATTAAAAGATGCTTCACTCAGCAACAGCTCTTTATGAAAGGCCTATCCAGTTCCCTTTACAAAAGCCATAGTCGACCAATGAGCTCTTAAATCCCCCTATTGAGACATTCATAGCCTGTGGGTCTGCTGTCAGTATTCACTTTGTCTTCACAATGGTTGACCTGTACACAGTACTGCATTACACTCTAAAATTACAAGTTAAGTTGTTGTATTTGGAGTTGAATTTACGCATTATGTATATTTTATTTGCATCAGGATCAGGATGACCATGACACTACTGGAGATGGTGCAGAAGACTCTAATCATGATCCCCACTTTGAGCCAATTGTGTCCCTTCCTGAGCAGGATGTGAAAACATTGGAAGAGGATGAGGAGGAACTCTTTAAAATGTAAGTTGGTGATATACATGTAACCTGTAACAATTGTTCTTGTTTTAATATACATTTTTATCAGATTTGCCAAGCATCTTAACACAGTTGGCTGATATTTTTAAAGGCGGGCCAAACTGTATCGCTTTGCTTCTGAGAATGACCCCCCAGAGTGGAAGGAACGAGGAACCGGTGACGTCAAACTGCTGAAACACAAAGAGAAGGGCACAATCCGCCTCCTTATGAGGAGAGACCGAACCCTGAAGATTTGTGCCAATCATCACAGTAAGTCAGACTGATACATGGAACTGAATAGAAATTGATGCTTTGAATAAAAACAGAAGACAATGCATTACACATAATCAAACCTTTAGACTACAGTGTATTTGATACAGAAAAAAATAGTATTCATTTAATTATACAACTCATCTTTTACTTGGTCTATTGCTTTGTTTCTTTCCATTCCTAAAATGTGTGTTTTCTCAGTGTTTGAAGCGTTCTTGTTTATAGCTATACTCAGTAACCCTTATTCCACCACAGTTATACCTATGATGGAACTCAAACCCAATGCTGGCAGTGACAGGGCCTGGGTCTGGAATACATTAGCAGATTATGCTGATGAATGCCCCAAACCGGAACTACTGGCAATACGCTTTTTAAATGCAGAAAGTAAGTACTGACACATTTCTATATTGGATTTAAAAGGTTCTCAAAACCATTGAACTGTCAGAACACATTACAGTAACAATTGATCAGTTTGTAACTGAAGTTTAGCAAAAATGTCCAGAAGTTACACTTGTCCTCATTTCTATTTATCTCTCAGCTGTTTGCTTGTAATCTAATGCACTACTGTTTCCAGATGCCCAGAAGTTCAAGGTGAAGTTTGACGAGTGCAAGGAGGAGGTTAGAAAACATCTGGAAGAAGAAGGTATCCACGAGTTAATACAGTTTTTATTTGTAACGGCAAATATGTAGTCTTTGGTTCAGAACGAGTGTTTGGTTTTCATTTCACAAGTTAATGAACATCCACACTGTTGATGCTTTTTGTTAGTTGTCCGTAACTCATATTCCTCTTTTATTTGATGAGAATTAATTTCGCATCCAGATACGTGGCACAGTGAGATAGCTTGGAATTGTCCGAACTAATTAACTTAAAATTTGCCATGGTTGTTGGCCAACGTCAGGTCGCTATGCTATAAACTTTTAGGATAGCTGGAGCTGTTTTTTTTGTAAGGAACAGGTTTTTTTTTAATCAGTCAAATTGACATTCTGTAATCACATATGCCAGCAGATAGCTTGGTCACATATGATCAAATTAATTGTAGTTGAGGTTTTTTGTTTTTTTTTTTGTTTTTCTTCTTTCCCAAAAGCAATGCATAAGGCACTCGCATACAGTCAAAATTTTCACCCGGCGAGTTTGCAGACACACTCTGTTCTTTGCTGCTCGCTCCAGCTTGGGACTTTTTCTGTCTGCTACATGACCATGCAGAATGTAACACGTTACTGGCTTTCTAAAAGGCTGGTGTCAGTTTGTTCTGCCACATTACATGAGGATGAGAAGGGACAAACAAGAGAATTAGACAAATTAGTGTCTGCATGAGAAGTTGGAATCACTTTACACATAGAAAAGCTTAACAGACAGACCTGTTTTTGTTTTTTCCACAGGCAACACTGATAGTGCAAACAAAGTGGCAGAGAAACTGGAGGAACTCTCTGTGAAAGACAAGGCATCAGAGGAAAAGAAAGAAGATGACAAAAAGGAGACAGAGAAAGAGGTGAAGGCTGAGGAGAAGAATTGAGAACCAAGAACTTGCTTTGCAGATCTTCAATTTATCAGTTTTTCCTCTTTTTCTACAATAGACTCGAAATGAACTGAATTTGGACACTTGCATATTAGTTATTTTTATTATCGGTTTTGCCTCAAGATCACAAGTCCTTGATGCCACTGGGAAAAGAAAACAATTTCCTGAATTTATGAAAGAAAAGCCCTCCCCTCCCCTTTCCCACTTTGCACCATGGAATGCCACGCTTTCCATCTATTCATCTACAGTTCAATGTTACTTTTGACAAACTGTGAAAGAGGCTTGTGATAGTGATAATTCCCACATTGGGGTATTTTTGTTTTGTTATTCTGAAGCAGAGTTTGTAGGGGGCAAGGATAATGTAGCCTGCTTGTTAGCAGCACAAGGTCAGGGACCAGGCATTATGGAGGTCCATCCATCCATTTTCTACCCCTTAATCCTTGCAAGGGTTGGGGGGTGGGGCACTGGCGCCTATCCCAGCTGACATTAGGGCAGAGGTGTCCAATCATTGCCACAAAGGGCCGAGACACTGCACTTTGTCTTTCCAACCAGTCTCTTCATCAGGTGATTTTCCCTGAATTCCTTCACTGATTGCACTTCAGTGAAAACACCTGCTTTAATGAGTGGCTGCCAAGAAAACCTGCAATGTCTCGGCCCTTTGTGGCAATGCTTGGACACGCCTGGTGTAAACGCTCGGAGCTAGGTTCGCCAACCAGAACCGTGCCAGTTCCCTGCCGATGTAAAAGGGGCCTGAGAGAACAGAAGTTAGTTGAAATGATGTCGGGTGCAGCAGCCTCTACCACATCTGCAGTTGTACAGATCCAAGTTGTAAAGTGTGCAGATGAAGCAGCAAACGGCTATTAAATATTCATCAGGCCAGGGGAGGCAGTGCAGCTGGTAAAAGAAGATGAAACTGAGGGCAGGAGGAGCACCCACTCTGTACAGACTCAACTTTTCCCCTGATGTTCTGGTTTGATGTAGTTCAACATGAAATAGCTTAGTGTCACTTTGTACTGTATGACAGCAATATTTTGTTCTTTTCTTATCTTTTTTTGTTGGCTCATGACCTAAAAAACTAATTTGGCGATGCCCCCAAAGTTAGTCAAATATGTTCAGAATTATTGCTGCCCCAGCTTAGAGATCAACTGCAAAGCTGTTGTTTTGCAATGAGAGCCTGTAAACAATTCCGGCACATAATTACAAGGTTTCTGGATACCGCTACAAGATTTTTAACCTTAATCTGACTTCAGAATCAGAATCAGAATCAGAATTCCTTTTATTGTCATTGCACCAGGAAAGCACAACGAAATTTAAGAGGTAACCCTCGCAACAGTGCAAAAGTGCAAAATAGAAAAGAACAACAGAGAGGTAGTAGTGTGTATATGTGTATGCCTGAATATAAATATCTATATGTATATATAAAAATATAGATGGAAGAAATAGCAGGGATGTATTATTT
>JAQQAE010000509.1:8180-32670 GCA_029823295.1 Pseudamia nigra
TCCACAGTGGATCATTTTAATCCAGCAAGATCTCTAGTCCCACCTCTTTGTGTTTAGTCTCTGGTGTGTGTGGGTGTTTGTGTGTGTAAAACAGGAGTAAATGAGAGCTGGACCGTTTGAATGGCAATTGTAATGAACTCTGCATTTTTAAATATCTTGTTTACGATTATGCCTGTGATGAACCTTCAAATTAAAAAGTATTTCTATTATATACAAAGCAGTTTGTCCACTGTGTCTCTTTTTAATGAACAAGTCAGGGGTCAGGAAGAAAAAAAAAAAACGTCTAGAGCCGCAAATAATATTCAGATATTTTACTTACCACGTGACATATGACACATTTCAGCTGGCAACACCAGTTTGGTCATCTTTATTAATTTCCTTGATTATTTTTGCTTGTTTTGTTCAATTTATTGGTTATTTCATGAATTTTTGCTCTTTTTTCATTTTGCAGATTATGTAGTTGGGTTTTCATTTATTTATATTCATTAACTATTTATTTTTTCTGATAATTTTCTCAATTAGTGTGTTCATTCAGTTGAATTATTTTAATAATTTTTGTGAATTTTCTGCTGATTTTCCAGATTATTTTGCTCAGGTTTATCATATTCAAGAACAATTTTTTTTCCATAATTTTGCCTGTTTTTTTTTCCTTAGTTTATTTTTGGTCATTTAGTTTATGATATTGTTTAATCTTGTTCATTTTATTAATGATTTTGGTCATTTTATAGATTATTTTGATCAGTTTTTCCTTCATTATCATTTTTCTTCTTTTAGTTGATTTAGTGCTTCTTTTGCTCATTTTGATTTATGTTACTTCTATCACTGGTCAAAGCTACAGGAGCAACTGGGGGGGGAGGGGCTAAAGGAGGATTTAAAAAAGTTATTGTATGTGCATACAGTGGATCTCAAAAGTCTACACACCGCTGTTCAAATGCTAGGTTTTTGTGATTTAAAAAGGTGACACCAAGATAATTCACAACTTTTTCCGCCTTTAATGTGACCTATAACCTCTACAACGCAATTGGAAAAACAAACAAAATCTTTCAGGGAGGTGAATTAAAAATAAACAACTGAGATGATGAGGTTGCACAAGTGTGCACACCCTCATAACTCCCCAAAAAAACTGAATGCTGGAATAAAAGCCAAAGGTGCTGCAACAAAGTATTAGTTTAAGGGTGTACATACTTATGCAACCATGTTATTTTAAGTTTTTTATTTTTCCCCATTAAAGGTTTCAGTTTTTTTTTTCAATTGCGTTGTACAGGTTATAGGTCACATTAAAGGTGGAAATAGTTGTGAAATTATTTATCTTGGTGTCCATTTTTTACATCACAAAAACCTGCCATTTGAACAGCAGTGTGTAGACTTTTGAGATGCACTGTATAAGGGTTTAGAACTCATTAGTCTTAAAGATGAAACAAGGTGAGACAAACATTACACTAGTGAGAGCTACTGTGAAGACAAAATTGAGCAAAAATGTGAACAATGTAACAAACCAAAAGACATGGGAAAATGAACATCATGCTTTTCATTTAACCAGGAAAATGATTCATTGAGGCTAAAAAAATAAACAGAAAGTGATATTCATATCTTTGTTTAGACGAGCTTTTGCAAATGTTAAATTACATTTTATGAACTTGGGTTGGCACAGCAAGATTCTGGAGGAAAACATCAAGACGTGGCCTTGTGCAGGGTTGGATCTACCGCAAAAATAACGATGCTAAGCAAACAACTCTGAGAAACAAACTGTTCCTCAGGAAAGAATGTCTGGCCAGGAATCCTTCCAACCTTAAAGGAGACATGTTTTCTGGCATAGTATTTAAAATTTCTGGACCCTAAAAAGATTATCTAAATGTGGTTTTAAGCTTAAGCAAATAAATAAACAAGAATATCAGTGCAAAGAAGATGCTCACAGTGAAAAAAATTCTAGGAGAAATCTTAGAATTATGAAATATGAAAAAAATTAACAGTACAATCAAAATAATAAAAGATGAACATGATCCCCACTATGAACAGAAAAAACCAATAAATGAACAGAACAACACTAAATTAACAATATAAGCAATCCCCAAAAGATACCATAAAAATGTGCACTAAATAAAAAATAGTAGCAAACTTGAAATGAACAAAATTACCATTTTTTTTTTTTAATCAAGCCAAAAAATGACCTGCAATATAATTATTAATGTAAAGTAGGGTTTTTGACAACCAGACGTTATATCTGGTGTCTTACTCACAACACAAATTACAATAATCCTTGATGATAAATTGTCTTTCCTTAATCATCTACATTTACAAACTGCTGCTTTAAAAAAATATTGGGACCATGGATGCGTAGGGGTTACAAATCCTGAGGGGAACATATCTGCCCTTAAATCTCCACCCTTTGGTTGTGAAATTTCTTCATGTCTTGGCGGCGGAGACCACTTCAACAGTGGAGGACGAGAACGTCTCCCATATGTCTCCACATTCCAGCAGTGCAGACTCTGATCCATCACAGTCAGAAAAGAGGCGTGCCACAGAGGTGGGTCTGGGGAGTTCAGTGGATTTAGTAGACAGCGCAGCGCCACAGCCCACCTGTCGACACACAATGTTTGCATGTTTCAACTCCCACACCGAGGAGTCTGCACTGAGGAAACTCGCAGAATTATACAGCGGCACAAGCAGCCTCCCAGCACATGCTACAGAGTACTCATCTTGGAGAATGCCATCATCCAACATCACCTCATCGGGATCTAGAGGAGAAAAAGCAGGACAGGACGAGAATGTTATTAGGAACCATTTAACAGGACATTGGGATTGAGCAAAAGTAGGTTTTATACTATACTTCCTGAGAGCTCTAAGGAAGATAATTGTATCACAAAGCCTGCCGTTGTCCTTTTATCACTGCTCTGTGGAGTGTGTCCTGATTTATGGAATCTTTGTGTGGTGCAGCAGCAGCTCTGCAGCTGACAAGGAGGCCCTGCACAGAGTGATCAAAATGGCACAAAGGATAACCAACACACACCTACCTGCCCTTGAGGACATTTTCACCTCCTGCTGCCTTCAGAAAACAAAAAGCATATTACAGGACTCATCCCACTCAGATCACTATGTGTTGGAACTCCTACCTTCAGGCAGGTGGCACCGGGCAGTCAAGTCGAAAACCACCAGATTACTGAACAGTTTTTATTTCAAGGCCATCGCCACATTCACTGCTGACATGAGAGTACAAGGACAGATTCAAGTGCAATACTTACCTGTGCAATTCAACAATTTTTTGAAATAATCACCTGCAGTTTTATTATCAAGGTTGTACATTCTGCTTATTTCATGCTTACGGTATATGCTGGTATTGTATGCGTGGTGTGTGTGGGTGTGTGAATATGAGAAGTATGTGGTTTTTAATCTTATTTAAAGCTTATTTTTAAGAGCCAGTTTTATTCTTGTGCCTGGTATTTTGTTGTGTTCTGTTACAATGACAATAAAGGAATCTATCTATCTATCTTAACATGGATATTTTTTCATCAGACACATGTCAAATCAGTATTTTATTCAAGCTCAAAGGCTTGTGTTTGGTCCTGGGTGAAGGCTGAATATGCTCAGTTCAGTCATTCACATGACAGACAATGCAATTCTGAGCACCAGACCAGGGGAAAGGGCGGTTCAAGTGACTTTGAATGTGGCATGTTTGCTGGTGCCAGATGGGCTGGTCTGAGAGTTTCACAAACTGCTGATCTACTGAGGTTTCCACACGCATCCATCTCTAGGTTTTACAGAGAATAGTCTGTAAAAGAGAAAATATCCAGTGAGTATGAGTGCTCTGGGTGAAAATACCTTGGTGATGTCAGAGGTCACAAAAAATGAAACACTAACTCAAAAAAACCACTCATTACAACCGAGGTATGCAGAATACCATCTGTCAATGCACAACACGTTGGGAACCTGAAGGCAGAAGGACAACAGCACACGAAGACCACACCAGGTGCCACCAGGTTCTTAACTGAAACCCCTGAAAGACTGTAAATAAACTTTTATTTCCAGTCTGTTGGATGGTTTGATTTATGCTAACTTGTATAACTGGCTTAACTTGTATAACTGGCTTAAATGAAAACAAATAGAAAACAGTTAGCTACACCTGTTTTCTATTTGTACTATTCTATTTGGATTTATTTATCTGATGTGCAGTTATTGCTTGTTTTATTTCAATAAGTCAAACAAGCAGACTATTGCCTTGATGTTGCCATTTTGTAAGAGAAATCTTAGGACATCTTTCTCACTTTGTGTCTTCTTCATGCAGAATGTGAAAGCCTGCTTGCAACATGCTATACTGATACGGATTATTTTTAATCGTAAACAGTACAAATTTACTAGTATGCACTACATAGCATTGTGAGGAAGGCATAATTGAGTTCTACATAAGATCATTCCTGTTGGAACTAAAGAACTATCGCCCGAACAGGGACTTGAACCCTGGACCCTCAGATTAAAAGTCTGATGCTCTACCGACTGAGCTATCCGGGCTCTGGACAGATATGAGAACCGTCTCAATATGTACAAGTATCAATACGCATATCCAACACAGTAAAAGGATTATATTTCTGTACAATTACTTATAATCAGCTAATCCAGAAGCTAAGCGTTAAGTACTTTGCCATAACCATGTCTTCCACGAACTCCGCACCAATACAACAATACAAAAACTGATGAAGTATCACGGTTTAAATACGATAAGATGTTTGAAATGCCCTGCTACTAAATGCTACACACACGGTCTACTACATTCAGCTGCAGTGTGCCGTACAGTATGTATTACGTGAATGTATGTAATGGACGCTGAATGATCACATGACCACGACGCTTGTCACCATGGAAACGTGTCAGCTGATGCAGACGTATTAGACGCTGGTGTCCATCTTTAGCCTCAGCTGCTCATTCTGTAATACTCCACGTTTACACTTTTTCTTCTGTTTTGCTTTAAACAGTCATTTACATTTTAAATACATCTTAAATACATTTTATTCACATCTATCCAACCACCAGGTGTCACTACCTGTGCGCTTCTAGTGCCGGTGACACGTCGAGAAATGTCTGCCGAGAAGCGCATACACGTGGCGGGAGTGCGCAGCGGGGATTTGTGACGATTTCCAAGACAAGATGCTGATCGAAAACCGCACAACTGGTGTCAGGTTTGTTTATGATAGCAAATTATTGTAAGTATATATTTTAGACTTTAATTAGTGGTGGGCAAGTGAAGCCTCTTGAAGCACTGAGGCTTTCCTAACAATTGTGCCGAAACAGATTCAAAGCTTCAAGACTTCAGTGACGGTGACATCTAGTGGCCAACTGAAGACATGGCAACCTGTAAAGAGCACGACTGAAGCACTGGCACAGTTTCAATCCCATGACAGCAATAAAAGTTCAGAAAAGTCTGTGTGGTCATTCAAGTGTTTTGTTCATTCATACCAAATAATGATTATATTGTCATTACAATAAAATATGCAGATGGTCTCCCTCATCCTCTAAAACACATTCCAGATTAACCCAAAGAATAAATGCAAATTATATTAAGGCTTAAATGTTGGTTAAGGGTTTATTTAAAGCTTTGAGATTTATTTAAAAAACTGTACTAAAAGTCCCTGACAGGTTTAGACATCCTTCCTACTTTGCAAATGATCATGATTTTTGAATTCAGAAACGTTTTTTTCTGTGTGTGAAGTGTTTTTAAGGAAAACCTTTAAAGATAAATGTTTATCATTCGGGGACTTGTATGGTTGATTTGTAATGTTTATTCACAGAAGCACACAAGTTATTTGTTTTCACAGGTTTCATAGAGAAATATTTTTTTCTACTGTCGCAGGCTTCAGTCGGCTCCTCTTCTGGCTGACCAGCTGTCATTGGCTCAGAATGAAACGCGGTGAGCCAATGAAAAGCTTCGAAACATTTTGAAGCCATGAAGCGCGAAGCGAAACAGCGATGACGTTCGAAGCTCCGCTACAAGCTCCGATACAGTTTATCGAATCACTCCGCCTCAGGAAGAGTGATACGAGCTCCAAAGCCTCGGTATCATTTGCCCATCTTTAATTGTTAAAGTAAGAATGGAGATTCTGATGAGCCACAGAACATTTTGGAATGTGAACTCAGTACCTTACATTACCAGCGTGTGGTTAACAGTAAAGACAGTTGTAGAAACGTGTTGTGCAAAGTGGTAAAAAGTGCTAAAAGCAACGACTAGCACCCATCCGGGTGGTGACCTTTTTTTTGGCCAGGCAGTGTACATGCAACAAATTATATAAAATTCATTATATATACTCAATATAAATGCCACTTTCAAACACAAAGTTATTTAAATATTAAAAAAAAACTTCCAAACCCAATTATTGAACAAATATTTCTGGCTCCTATAAATAAAATACTTAATTTAGAAAATGAATCGGTTTTCATTGTCTGTACCCTTAACACAACACTTTTCTACCACTGTCTTTGATGTTAAAACACTCTGACTACGTACCGTGATGAGTTCGCCTTCTAGAATGTTTAGTGGTTCATCTTATTCTGCCAGTTAAAAGCTAAACATGACAGTTTTGGAAATCGTCACAGAAATCAGCGTAGTTTCCTTTTCCGCTGTGTGCGCGCCCCCGCGAGGTGCATGAAATTCTCTGCAGACATACATTTCTCGACACACCACCTGTCTAACAGTGGACTGGTAGCTCCTCCTCTTGTTGTGGTCGTCTGCTGGCGTTTACAATCTAAAAGAAAGTCGGGCACGAATTTTTTATTGTTTGTCTGTCGGACGAACCTACAGCTACTCACATTTTGTGTTGTTTGATCGTAGAACCGCCAATAAATTTCACACAAATTGAGTAGGTTTGTATTTATTTCCCGTGTTGCGCGCATTATCAACAGGTGGCTCCGTGGCGCAATGGATAGCGCATTGGACTTCTAGTCAAGCACTTGAGCAGTGATTCAAAGGTTGTGGGTTCGAGTCCCACCGGAGTCGCTTTTCTTTCTTGTTACGTCATAGACGAACACAAAATATTTCTCAAGGTTAGTGAAACACTCGTGCATTTAAAACAAGTGAACGTATTTAAATAGTTTGTTCATTTTACTTGTTTGTTTCTGTCACATTCATTTCATTTATTTTAGTTACTGCTAATGATCTTCAAATTAATGCAACATTATAAACAGCCCAACTGTGTTTGGCTTCTTAACGATTCATCTATTGTGAATTTTTAATTTATCGAATAGGCCTTATCAAGCTGGTCTGATTATGTTACCTTTTCAGCTTTACAGTGTATACAGTCCACAAACTGTATACAGTACACACATGGGTGTAGATTTTGGGGGATGGGGCAGACATGTCCCCCAATATTTAGAAGCACTGACTTTGCAACTGTTTGCTCAAGACAGGACTCGATTGTTCATGTTCAACACTGGATTCATGATTCACAGACAGAACCACAGGGACTCAATAGCAGTGATGAAAACCTTTGTCAAGTCATAAATACAGATTACAGCATTTTAATCATTCATCTTGGATTACACACTGTCTATTTCTTCCTAAAATAAAAATGCATCATTAGTTTGGACCATTATCCATGACAATGTCAGAGAAGCTGACAGCTCCTGGACTCAGTATAAGCGAAGGCATGCTAAAGGTTTTTAGAGCCATACCTGTGTGTGTTAACAGTAGTTTGTCACTGAGTTCTGAGTCGTTGTGGATCTGTCAGTGATGTGAATCCAGTGTTCTGCATAATTATCAGTTGGTCCGTCCAGAGCCAGAGAACCACCCAGGTCAGCCTAATGCACTGTGGTCATCATGTTATGCACAGTGATCAATGCACACACCACAAGCTGTAGTAATACAGTATGACAATTCTGAGTGTCATACTGTATTATCTCATACTGGGTAGTATGTCATACTACCCAGTCGCTTTTGAGAAACTTTATTTTTGAGGTTTTTACTACTTTTCTGTGTGTTTAATGACAAAAGAAGTGATGTGCACTGTCTTTCCTCCTGAGAGTCGAAACCTCTCCTTACATGCTCCTTATGAATGAAATCATGTGTAAAATCACTTGTTCCCATCAGCTGTTAAAATCACCTTGTTTTTAGATGTTTAAAATTCATTTTTCAGTCTTAATTGCCCCTGAATTATTTCCATTTGTGCTCCACACTTGAATTTGAGGAATGCTGCTGTCTACAATGAAATACAGTACATTTTAAAAACATTTTTTACTTGCTATTTTCCAACTGCCCCAGTTTTTTCTATCATCGAATTGTAGAATGAGATTAACAAAGAATGGGGGAATAGTGCTGCTTTAGCCAGGGCACTCTCCTCCTTTCGTTGATTTACTCTTTAAGATTTAGTGCTTATGATATGCAAGTGTAAATATGTCCATAAAGTGCTGAACATAATATGATCTTGTTTTACATCAGCAAATTTCAGAAATTGGTGTAAGTGAAAGGCTCTTGAGTTTAGATGCTTTCTGTAATAAAAACACACCCTAAACAATAAGGACAGTGAGCTCTTATTTAGAGACTTTACAACAAACAGCTTCTTAACGAGACAGACATCTGCAGGGTCAGAGGGACCAAATGATGCCTCCACCTGTTGGATCCACCTGTTGGTAGGTACAGTAGGTCTACTAGTAACAGTTATTTATGGCATCTGCTTTTTTTGTGTGTGATTTGGTTGGACTCAGTTTTGTCTTACTAGACACCTCGGTTTAGATATACTTGTATAATTCAGGCTCCTCTGAAATGACTGGGATGTATCTGGTATTTTGCAGAAACCAGCTCTGTTTGTCATCTGCGTGTTTACACACAACACAACAGTCTCATATCACTCTCTGGCTCCAGTCTGGCCCCATACTTATTCTTCAGGAATGCCAGTGTGGAAAATCCACTGGCATCCTGTGAGAGATATGAGGTTGCAAACTGTAAAAAACACTGCATTTGCTGCAAGCTCTGAAATTTCAGCCTGGAAGGGGTTGTGTCTCTTGACAGAGTCCATGGACATCTCAATGAGCTGATCCTCTTCTGCAGTACTTAGGCTTGAACCTGCTGCTGCTGTATCATCTGAATGGAGGAGGATCCATTCGCTTTCATGCCGGGAACCACTTGCAATACCTTCATGGACCACCAGTGGGCCACAAACTGCTGGTTGAAAACCCCTGTTTATAATGGTGCAATCTATAATCACCCTCAATTCACACACACAGGCACACACACACACACACACACACACACAGAGAGAGAGCAGTGGATGGATGCTTCAGGTCGGAGGACACAGTGTGTGTGGTTTTGTCACAGCAGTAGGGATGTTGCGGTCATTGGTGGTTCTTCTTCTTCATCTGGTGGCCTCTGTGGCGGTAAGACCCCGTTCATTGTACGATGACGTCTCTGATTGTAATGAATGCAACTGAAGTGTGTGGTTCTCACAGAGAAAGATATATAAAAACTGAGGTAACTAAAAATAATTAAAGGTGACAGTGTCTGAAGAGATTCACAGGACAAGTTAACTGTACTGATGCAGAATAAGTTAAGTGTAAGTAAGAAATTATACAAACCCAACACTTTTTTCTACTGTCTGCTATGAAATATGTTGTTTTTAATACCATTAAATTACACGATTTGATTTTTTACATTTTCATTTTTTTACTACCATTTTCTTGCATTTTATAGAGCAGGCAATCAATTGATTAATTGAGAAAATAGTTGACAAACAAATCAGTAATGAAGCTATTGCTGTTGCAGCCATAGAAGTCTGAAAATGTGAAAACAGAAGTATGTAACAGAATTTTAGATGTTTCAACATGTTTCAACTACATTTTGCTTCCAATACTTCTCTACTTTTACATTCAGCTCTAGAAAAAATTAGGCGACCACCGCAAAAAATGTGACATTCTCCAATTTTACTATTTATATGTATGAGCACATTATAGTTTGATTCTCTAAACTACTGACAACATTTCTCACAAATTCCAAATAAATATATTGTCATTTAGTTCATTTATTTGAAGAAAAATATAAACGGTCAAAATAAAAAGCTTGTGTTTTAAGTCTCAAATAATGCAAAGAAACCAAGTTCATACTCATTTTTAAACAACACAATACTAATGTTTGAACTTAGGAAGAGTTCAGAAATCTATATTTAATGGAATAACCGTGATTTACGTACTTTTCGGTTCAGATGCTCACCTCATCAGTACCTCAGTAAGTAGAATGAGGAATTCAACACACACTGGAGTGGAATGGATGTCTCACATGTAGAGATGATAATTCCAGAAAAATGTTGCAGTGGTCTCTTTATTTTTTTTTCCCACAGCTGTACAAATGTTTTCCAAGCAGTACTTATGTTTGAGTATTTTGACACTTTTGTATTTGTACTTTTCACTCAAATAAAGAACCCGAATACTTGGTTGGCCTGTGGTCTTCTGTCTCTTCCCAGGCTCCCGTACCATGTGAGGACCTGGTGGTCCAACTGGCGGTAGAAATCAAGAGGCTGACAAACGTTATCAGTGAGCAGCATCACTACATCCAGCAGCTCCACACGAGCCAGGCCCAGCAGCTGGAGCCCGTCCCCAATGCCTACCTGGGAACAGAGAACCTCCACCGAGGTATGAACCCATTACTGTGGGGTGGTATTCACTACCCACCGCCAGGCATCCACCTCTCTGTGTTCGACAAGGCTTTAACACATTCATATGGATGTTTACAAAGGGATCAAAAGTGAACTAAATATGCAACTGAAATAGGTAAAAATTAACTAGTCATGAAATTTACCAAAAATAAAGAAAACACTGAAGAACATTGCAAAAAGAACCATATAAAGCCTGACCTAAAAAATGAGCATTTGAAACTGTTTATTGGACTTTAAATCCAGTCAGAATCTTGTTTTTTCAAAAACACTTTGTATAACTGAATTTTGTTTTGTATAATATTTGATCCATCAAATATTTGTTGCAACTTGTTGTTTATATATTCTAAATAAACAAACAAAAATGAGGAACATAACATTTATTTAATCTTTGAACAGATCCAGTGTGTTACTACTTAGCTCCAGGAGTTTAAAAAAGTGCTGTTACAGAATGCAAATTTTTAACTGTAAAAAATGAGCTAGAGTTAGGGTCAGGGTCAAAATTAGGGTCAGGATTAGGATTAGGGACATGGTTAGGGGATAGGGTTAAGGGCTAAGGGTTGGGGTTAGAGCTAGGGGTTAGGGTGAGGGTTAGGGGTAGGGGTTAGGCTGTTAGGGTTAAGGGGTTAGGATTTAGGGTTAGGGTAGGGTTAAGTTAGCGTTAAGGGTTAGGGGTTAGGTTTGGGGGCTAGGGTTAGGGGTTAGGGACAGGGTTAGAGTTATGTTTAGGGTTAGGGTTAAGGTCAGAGTTAGGGTCAGGGTTAGGGTCAGGGTTTGGATCAGGGTCAGCATCGAGGTCAGGGTCAGGGGATGAACCCTGTCAAGGTCCTCGGAGGCTCGCCTTCTGCCTCTTACTGAATTGTCAGCACACTTTTTAATTTTATTGTAAAGAACCAGTTTCAAAGGGAAAAAAATTCCCCTGATGAATTTTGGTTCTAGAACTCTGACCGGTCTCGATTCGGTCCTGCTGTCTGTAATGTAGCACTTTTTGGTCTACGGAGGCTTCCGTAGCAAGCTGTGACGTACAGTTCAAGAAGCTAGTCAACTTCTCTACGTCAGAGTCTTTTAATACGTTTTGTCTGTGCCAAAAAGAAGCACACAGTGTTTTCGACCCAAATACGATTTCCATGCTGGAACAACAGCAGTATTTGTGCTTTTTGCACAAACAAATGATAATAATAAATCACCACAAAAACAAGTAAAATAGTACCATTCATTATTCTGAAATAAAGCATAAATACGGTGTTTTCTTCTGCTGGATTTTTCCCTGTACAAATGCTGTGCCAATCAGCTCTCACCTACATCACCCAAAACACAGTATTTTGTAAACTGCGCCACCACATGAGTGGGGGGATATACAACATTCATCGTGGTTTGTTCATTTGCAAAAACACTGGTGTGAATGTGGACTGAACTGGTTGAGAATTGAAACATTGTAGCAACATGTGGGTCCAGTCGAACCACTGGACCGGACTAACAGTAACCTAATTAAATATGCAATTTTTATTAAGGTTACCATGGTACCCCTCCCCCCAGATTTACCCAAAGGTAATGTTTGGTCACTCGGGGCGTAGGGGTTGCAGCGATATTAAGTAAAAATGTAGGGACTGACGGAAGTGCGGGAGTACAGGGGGGCGTTTGGTGACTGGTTCCATACCCCCCTTCAGGGCCTATCTGCCTCCGTGGGGGATGATCAACAAAGCCATCGAGAAAATGGCAAAGTAAGCACCACATTGAATGCAAAGGAACAAAATAATCCCTCAGATGAACAAGAGTTAAAAAGACAGTGACTCTGATGAAGAGTTTCAAATCATAAATGATTTTCATCATTTTCATTTGATGAATAGAATTTAACTTTAAGCGACATTGGAGGTGCAGTGTCTAGGTTCCTTCTATCAATGATGAAAAAACACGTTATAAGAAAAAAAAAAAAGAAAAACAATCAACAGAAACCAACAAAAGGAGAAAAATACCTAATTAAAAAAATCCAGACCAAACTGAAGACAGTGATCTAAAAAATGAACAAAATAATCAAGATCATTAACATGATTGAACAATGTAAATAATTACATGATCAATCATGAAGAAGACTGAGACAAAACTGAACAAAATGATCCCCAATGTGAACAAAATAAAAATGGATAAAACAAACAAAATAATCAATAAAATCAACGAAAAAGAAAAAAATTGCTTAAAACAAGCAAAAATAATGAGCATGTCATAAAAATGAACAAATGTATCCACAAAATGATCAAAAACAAACAAAAGTAATCAGAAAACTCAACAAATAAATAATGAACAAAATGTACTGAATAAAATATAATTAAAAATGAACTAAATAATCAAGCTGATGAACAAAATATGAATAAAAGGAAAAAAGATGAACAAATGAACAGGATAAATAAAAATAAATGAAAATTGGCTTTATTACAATCCATCCATCATCTTCTGGTTTTCCGGGTCAGGGTCCTGGGGGAAACAGCCTAAGCAGAGAAGTCCAGACCCCCCCTCTCCACAGCTCTTCTGGGGGGACCTCCAAGCCAGCCAAGAGCCACAGCCCCTCCAGCATGTCCTGGATCTGCCCCAGGGCCTCCTCTCAGTTGGACCTAGTTTTGGGGGATTGGACCACCCAGGTCCCCGCTTTCAGCTGCCAACCAAACCACACAGCACCAGACCCTTACCACACATCCTGCAGGTGGTGGACCCACAGGAAATTCTTCATCATAAGGGTCTTCTGAATCTCTCTTAATCTGACCTGTCACCTAGGACCAATTTGCCCTGGGAGACCCTACCAGGGGCGAATTTCCCCCGACAACATAGCTCCTAGGGATGCAAACCCTCCACCACAACAATGTGGCGATTCAATGAGGGGTTTATTATAAATGGTTCAGATATGTTTTGCAGCTCTGGGCACATCTCTTTTGTCTTTGTGTCCAGAATTGACTCTTCAGATTACAAACGTTGCCAACCCCTGATCTATAATCACCCATGTTGTGGTGTCTCCGTCCTCTGTGCCTGCAGACTGCTCCGAGGTGTTTTCTGATGGGAACGTAGCCAGCGGTCTCTACGTGATCCGGCCCGACGGCTCCCCCACCGCGCTCAAGGTCTACTGCGACATGAGCAATGGAGGAGGATGGACGGTGTTCCAGAGGAGGAGAGACGGCAAGGAGAGCTTTGACAGGTGAGTTTATCATCTGCACACATGATGAACACTAGAAATGGGAAATAAATCAATCATCACTGCTACTGTGACATTTACACTTTGTGACATTCATGATGATTTCTTGTGATAAACATTTTTCTTTTGCCTCGAAACTGATAAGAACTCAGAGCTTTTCATGTAGCGTCCATAGGACTTGGAATGGAAACAACACCCTGCCAGCACTAAAAACTCCAAATAAATCAACATAAATCAAATGCACTCAGTTTAAAAGTCACTGAAGCACAGAGAATTTAGCAACAATTTCCATCATTTTGTGTGTTTGTGTTATTTCTGTGTCCTTTTGTGTCCTTTTGCATCATTTAATATAATATTTGCTTTTTGTTTCCTGTGTCTTTTACATTGTTTTGATCTTTTACGCTACATTTTGTCCTTTACGCTGTTTTCACCTTGTGTTTTTTTATGCGTCAGGAAGGGCATCCAACGTAAAACTATGCCAGATCAAACATGCGAATCATTGGTATTTCGCTTTGGAAGAAGAAGAAAACGACTCAGGACCAAAAATCAGCCTTTAACTCGTTCACCAAGCATGAAAGAATCAAAGGTTCCACTACACTGCCGTACAAAGACGAACTGAAAAGTAACGAGGCATCTTTAAATTACAAAGTTGTGGCAAAAAGCAAAGTAAAAGTGCAATAAGTCAGGGAGTACTTTGACATTACATGAACAAAATAACCAGCGACATAAGAAGCAAAAGGAACAAAATAGTGAGGAAAATGAATAAAAGTGAACAAAATCAGAAGAAAAATGAACAAAATACGAATCAAAATGAACAAACCAATCAAAAAAACAAATCAAATGCAAGATGGTACAAGAAGAAGAAGAAGAAGTCAAGAAAATGCTTTTTAAAAATGATCAAAAACAACAAATACACAAACCCTCAAGCACTTTTTTGTTTATTTCAGTCTTGGCTATGTTAATGCATTTTGTTTTTACAGGGCAGTACAGTTGTTCACACAAATTAAAGGCACAGTATTTACAATATTAAGCAATACTCAGCCTTGTATAAACCACTAAAATACAAAATACCACAGAAATTGCATGATTGATCCATAATTTTGTTTTTATGCATTATCAAGTAGTAACTAAAGCATAATTATGATTATATTTCATAAAACTGAGATGTCCAGATGAACATAATTTAACCATTTTCAGTCACTACCGCACTCAAAAGATTGATCAGAAGTATCACAAGACTGAAAATGTCATATCCCCAGTTTATTAAGAATTCATGCATGAAAGGGTTAATAAAATATATTTAATTTCTATAATTTCTGATCACCCATTTTTGATACAATCTACAGAATGTGCGTGTTATGGATCATCCATAATGTGTGTGTGTGTGTGTGTAGGGCATGGGTGGAGTATAAGCATGGATTCGGAGACCTTCACTCCCCTGACGGAGAGTTCTGGCTTGGCAACGACCCTCTGCACCATCTCACCTCACAAGGTGTGTATGAGTGGACACGAGATTCCTGTGGATCTGAAAACTGACACTCATGTAGTGTTCAGTCTCGCCTGAGGACCCCAAGATCACCAGCATCTGGTTTTGACCTTTGACCTTCCTCCTGATTCTCTGAAGATGACGGATCTTCAAAGTCTGAGCAATTTTACACTGAGAAACATTTTTCTGAAAATTTTCCACAGTTTTTAGACACAGTTTGTCACAGATTGGTGAACTTCTGTCCATCCTTGAATCTGAGGCTATGTCTCTCTAAAATGCTAGTTTTATCCCCAGTCATGTTAGTGACCTGTTACCAGTTAACCTCGTTAGTTGTCAGATGCTCCTCCAGTTGTTTTTGATTAGTACCTCTTACTTTTCCAACCTTTTGTTACCCCTGTTCCAACTTTTTTCACAAGTGTTGCTACCATCAAAGTCAAATGGTAAGATGTCTAATTTTGAACATATGATATGTTGTTTATCTTCTGTTGTGAGTAAAATATGGGTTTATGAGCTCTGCAGATACCATCTTTCTTTACATTTTATTTACATCCCAGCGTTTTTGGAATGTGGGTTGTAGAACAAACAATTAATAGTTTTATAGAAAGATGTTATGTCATGTTCACATGGTCCATTTACCAGTATGTTTCCACTCATGGATTTGTAGGAGCATACGACCTGCGGATTGACATGGAGGATTTTGAAGGAAACCAGCGCTACGCACAGTACAAGAACTTTAAAGTAGATCCTGAGAAGGTAATGCCGACATTTCCACTAGAAAATGTGAGGAGGAGCTGATATGAGGTGTGTAAACTCATCCTTGAATCATTTTCTATGTGTCTTCTTGAATGTTCAGTCTTCTTTTCTTTATCTGCCTCTAAACCAAAACCTGTTGCGCCCCCATAACAGCACACAGGTTATTTAGACTGTCCATGTCCTCAGACCCCACAGCACTGCAAGGACATCTGAACAGGTGTCCCACCTCATTCCCTCTCTGGCCACATAACTGAGAAAACATCCCAGATTTAGATTTTGAAGAGGTCATGTTGTTGATTTCTGTGTTTATCTTATTTTGTTGATGTTTTCTTCACATTTGTTCATATTTATGATTATTTTGGACTTTCTTATTCCTTTCATTTTCAGCTATTGTGCCACCATGTCCAAACACAAACACGCTGTACCTCATCAGGCTTGTTGAGACCTACAGTATTTTGCACCTGTGTTTTTCTGCAGAAAATTAAGAAAAAGACTACAGACAACAAGAATGGGATTGCTCACTCAGTAGTCCCACTAAGAAAATAAAGAAAAACTCACACATTGATCCGTGGGAATCCACGGGTTCTAGAAAGGGTAGTGTTTATAAAATAGGGGAGCTGATTTTTTAAAAAGTTGGTTATGAATTACTATAAAATCCTATAATGATTTTTTTGACTGACATTAAAGAGATGAAGTTTTGTGAATAAATCACATATTAGTGCTACACAACTTTATCATTTATTGTGACAGATTAAACATCCCATACTGTGCTATACAAACTATAGGGCCTTGTGTGTCATACAACTGTACTGTTTATGGTGACAGACAGTAAGTAGCCTATTGGGAGACAAACAACTGTATCATTTAGTCTGATAGACAATACATCCCGCATTTGGGGTTATTATACAAACTCTACAGTCAGTGGCGTGCGCCTGAAAATGTGACATTTTTATTTGATAAAGTCATGAAAAATGCAATTAATAAATGCAACTAATACTGTAGATCTAGACAAAGTTGAATTTTCTAACTTTTTAGGGTGAAACCTTGATATATATAAGGATGAATTCCATACAAAAAGATGTTTGCTAATTATTAAGATGGTTGAAATGAACATCAAAATTTGTCATGACTTTTTGTTAAAAATCCAGATCAATATGTCTTGTATGTTAAGTTTCAAGCCTTTCGAATTGCTTAGTATCTAAATCTGTATCAGTATTTGAGCTGTGTTGGATTTATAGTGAGGAGCAGCTACAGGTAGAATGGACCCTCACGCCCCCACGCGATGGGGCGTGAGGGCGCCTCCTCCAGCCTGGCCCAGCTCTGGGTTGGGGAGGGGTCTTTGGGGGGAGGGGTCACTATACCATTAAACTGGATTAATTTGATTAAAAAATAACTCCATATACAAACCAATATTTCAAACCTATTTAAACATGTCATAGATTTCTAATTCCTGAAAGTAAATCAATATTGAAATCAGGGTCACTGTGTTTCTTTACATTCCTTCTGATTGTGAAATTACGTAATTAATTGGTTTATTGAAAGACAAACATTGACAACTTATGACTGAACTTTGATCTTCACTTTTCCACCATAATTGTGTTTACTGGTATAATTGAAATAGACTATTCATTCCTTTGCATTGGATGAACATTACATCATATTTGTTTGACTGTTTAATATCATGTGACTTGGTTGACTGTTTTCACTGATCACATCAGTTTGTAGCTTTCAGAGCTTTCATGGCTGTTGTGAATGCATGGGTTGATCATGTGATGTTTAGGGTCCATGACCCTAGCAACATGATGATATCATACTAGGGCATTGTTGACCTTGTCAATGTGACTGCCTGCCTTTTAGGACAATGTTCAGTGAATTAAGGTCATGTGACCCCATAGAAACATTGCCCCAGTATTCTTGAAGTGGGTAGCATTATTTTTGAGGTAGCAATGTGGTTTTTGAGCTCTGCCCAGTTTACAACTTCTAAAGCAGACGCATGTCCACAGAGTCCACTTCACTTTTATGATACTGTATAAGATGTGCAAAAAAGATGAAAAAAACAGAAATTGAATTGATTTGAAAATAAATGTGTTGAGAGCTGCAAAAATATTCATTTGTTCATTATAATTTTGTTCATTAACTGAATTTCATTAATTTTGTTGATCATTTTCATTTTTTGTTCAATTAATTTATCTTTTTTAATTGATTATTATGGTCATTTTTGTTCATCTTTGATCATTTTGTTCAGCATTTCATTCACTTTTAATGTTATTTTAGTTGAAATGTTATTTTAGATCATTATTATTAATATATGGCTTATTTTTGTCCCAGTGGTGTTTGTTATTTTATTTATTTTTGTTAATTTCATTTTATTTAAAAAAATATTGCTATTGTGTTGCGTGTTTAATGATTTTCCTCATTTTTTCTTATTTTTTTGTTAATTATCTCAATCTTAATTTTTTTCCTTTTGCTGTTTATTAAGTGCTTATTTTGTTTTTTTTAGAGTTATTATAATATGTTACTGGTTAAAGCCCCAGGAGCCTCTAAAGACTAAAGAGCCACATGTGGCCCTGGAGCCACCAGTTGCTCCATGTGTCCACCACAGCCCCCAGTGAGTCCAGCCTCAATCCAACCACTGATCCAGCCTTTTTAACCAGTCTGTCCAGTCATTTTACATCTCTGTGTGATGCTGCCTCCGCTGCATAAGCCTGCACTGTCAACCACTGACTGGTAAAACATGAGCAGACGTCATAGGACCTGAGCCTCTGTAGGAACAGTAGGTGACCCTGTCCTTTGGTTTGTGTTCGGGGACCAGTCCATGTTGAGATGCATACCAACATACTTGTACTGTATGTCAAAACAATTGAAGAAAAAAGTTATACTAGAAAATGAACAAAAATAATTTAAAGAACGTAAATGAAAAAAAAAATCAACAAAACCGACAAAAATAAACAAAATAATCAAAGTATTGGTGACACAGTCAAAAAGGGTGCATGACCCATTTAGATTTTGGAAAGGCAGCTTAAAATGTCCTGCATTTTTCTCTTTCTCTGTGCTCTTGCTACAGTGTGTCATTGTGTTTGGACTCATTTACTCTTGTTTGATTTAAAGGACCGGTACCAGCTGCATCTGGGACAATACAGTGGGACTGCAGGGGATGCACTAGCTGGTGCCCACAACCCCCCGTCTGCAGGGCCAGCTTCAGCACCGCGTGGCATCAAATTCAGTACATATGACCGTCCACATCACAACACCGATGCCAAGTGTTTGAAACACAGCAGGTCCGGCTGGTGGTTCAGCAGGTAACGAATGAAAGCAGCAGGAATTCAGACACAGAGACTAAAGACCAACATGAGGTCATAAACATGTTCAATTCACAAATATTTTACCCAGTTTTTATTTCATTCTTTATTTAATGCGAGAGGATACAACAGAGTTCACATTTCTCATGTTACAAAGCTTTAAACCTTTCCCCTAATTCATCATTTTTATTTAGTTTGTTAAATGTTTGGTAATTTTATGAATTATCTTGGTTCATTTTTTCCAAACTATTCATTTTTGATATGTTTCTGTTTTGTGGATTATTTGTGTCAGTTTTGGTTGTTCTCTGATTATTTTATTAATATATCTTTTGACAGTTTTCTTGATAATTTGGCTGATATCTGTTCACGGTGGTTATTATCTGCTACTGATGCTACTGCTTGTTTTGAGAAATTTGAAATGTTCTCCATCAGTTGTCAGTAGTTACTGACTACAATCCATACGTACCATCTTCTACAGTTGATGGCATTAATTCTGAAAGAGGAGACGCTAGGATAATATGCAAGTGCTTGAAAGTGGCTAAAATAATTTGAAACTTGTCGTGTTTTTAGGCCATTTCCAGGTCTTCATCCCGTCACTTTGGCAATAAAGTCGAGGATGCTAGTGCTTGTAACCAAAAAATCTTGAAAATAGCTGAATCAGTTTACATGAAACTTGTCATGGTTATTGAGCATTTAAAGATCTACATCATCAACTTTTGGGATTTGTGGTGGTTTTGCTTTTTGACGGGGGTGCTACTGCTTGTTTCAAGAAGAAAATGCAATGACTTGAAACCATCTGAACCAATTTAGTTGAAACCTGTGACAGATATAGGACACTGTAATACTGATACTGTCAACTTTTAGAATAAGTTACATGACTCGATTTTAATATGGGGTGCAAATACTTATAAACAAAAAGGTGATATCTTGAAAATGGCTGAACCAATTTACTTGAAACTTGCCATGATTATTGATGACACATATCTGTGTGAGCTGGTACTTTTTAAATAGTGGGGGGGGGGCTACTCTTTGTTTCAAAGAGATGCAATAACTCAAAAATGTCTGAACTGATTGAGTTAAAACTTATCACGGTTACTCACCACGGTCAGATCTCAAACTTACCTTTGGTAGGTGCTGCTGCCTCTGGAATAGGAGCCACTACTGTTTGTAACAACAACATTTGCTTAGAAGTGGCTGAAGCAATTCAGCTGAAACTTACCACATAAATATCTCCATCCTGTCAACTTTTCAGACAGGTGGTGCTGCTGGTTTTCAATAATTTTCACTACTGCCTGTAAACAAAAACAATATCTTGAAAGTGGTTAAATCATTTTACTATTGACTGTTACATCATCTCCTTACTGTGTACTTTTGGAACAGGTGGCACTACTGCTTGTTTCAAGAAAAGAAGCAGTGACTCCAAAGTATCTGAAATGATTCACATGAAACATGTCACGGTCATAAATCACCACAGAAGCAGGAAACATCCTGTCACCTTTTGGGATAGGTGGTGCCATTGTTTGAAACAAGGATAGATTTTAGCGGATATATTGCAATCAAAAAAATCTTTTGTTTTGTCACTTTTCTTTATGTTTAAACTAAACTAATAAAGACACCAATCTAAACTGTTCCTGTTCTCTACGGATGTCCTGACTTTGATTGGTTCATTTTTTGACAGATGTGACTCAGGGAACCTGAACGGTCATTACTACAATGGGCCGTACCAAGCCATGACTGACGACGGTGTGGTTTGGTACACATGGCACGGCTGGTGGTACTCCATCAAGTCAGTGGTCATGATGGTTCGAGCTGCAGACCTTGAGCGTCCGCCATCAGTCAGCGCTGCATTACAGAGACCATCGGGCTCAAGGGAAACAAGAGGAACAGTGCTCAGAGATCATCCTCACAGTCCTATAGGCTGAAAGCAACATGCGTCCACTTATTGGTCCTCCTGACATCATATCCTTTTTCTCGTGGATGTGGCTGTTACAGCCAAAAATATCTATATCAATAATTATCACGATAAATATCAAATCATTATCCTATTCAAATTTAAAAGCTGCTTTTTGGTGAAAGTTGAAGAAACCAGACTATTTGCATTTTAAATAATTAGTGGAAGACAAAAAATATATACAAGGCATGTGGTTTTCTTTCTGTCAACTGGATTGGAAATTTGGTTTGAAGACGTTTCACTACCTATCCAAAACTGAAGAAGCTTCCTGGATAGGTAACGAATCGTCTTCAAACCAAATTTCCAGTTGACAGAAGGAAAACCATACACCTTGGATACTATGACCTGGATGACTGAGAATCTGAGAAAAAAAAAATAAAGATCCAAAAAGACCAAGACAACACAATGTAAAAAAATGAAAACAATTTAGATGCAAGTGATCTCAGCTCTAATTCCTGCTGTGTAGTTGACATTTTATATCGGTGCATTTATTTTATATTTGAATAAAAAACACATATCCCTATTGTCATACGTTATTTATTCTGTGTTCAAAATAAAACAACATGGCCACTGAGGCATTTTGGGTACATCTGAGGTTTTCAGGACAAAAACGGACAAAACACTATGCTTGGATGTGTTAAAACAGAAGCCAGTGTGTGTTAGGTGCAGAGTTTTTGTGTGGGGAGATGTAGTGTAGTTACACTGTCATAGACTGATGACAGATCGTGATGTTTTCGTGATGATTTTCATGTGCAACCCAAAGCAAAGACAGCAGCTCCATCCATCAGGTGTGTATGTGTCTAAGTATGAATTAGTCTTTGAGGCTTTGGGTCAGTAGTTTATACTTTTGAGAATCAAAAAGGAAATGGAAAATGGGATTTACACTGTCTTGTTAAATAAACTGCATATGTGGCTCTGAGATAATGCTCAGACTTAACATCCAAAGGTAAATACATTCCACGTAGTAGATTAAGGTAGAAGCTAGGAGCAGATAATCCACTGGAGAAAAGGTTCGTGTGAATTCCCTCAGATGAAGACACGTTAAAGAACTGTTCATGTCTGCTCTTCGATCTTGGAAAGATCATCTGCTTTTTCCACATGTTGAAAGCAGATCAGTGATTGAGAAAAAAAACGCTCTTTGGAGAGAAAACATCCTTTTTGACAGAAAGGCAAAAAAATAAAAAATACAATGCAAATCCACCAAGAGGTACCCGTCATGATGGTTTGCAAAACCCAAACAACGTTGGGTCTGTTTCCAAAATTCAAGGTTTTCTCTGTCCACCTCTTCAGAAAGAGAGGAATAACAGAACATGATGAACTTCAACTGTAACATAACAACAACAACAAAACAGAAGGTAAGGATAGTCACAACGAGAGTGAGGTGCTATGTACAGACCCTGAGCTGTGCCGGTCCTTCTCTTCAGAAAAAGAAGAGAGGCTTGTAAGAGAACCAGGCATTTGGTCGACTGACAGAGGACAAGGCCTCTCCCTCGTTCACACTGAAGTGCGTTGGTGCCACTGCAATGTCTTTTCATCTTCCACCTAAGTGTCTTTATACGAAAATGTACAAGTTCATCAAAGAACAAATATCCAACAATACTGCTGTGACACAATCTTTGAGTTTGTAAAGCTTTGCTTTTTTGTGTGAGGCTTGAGAACAGACAGCCAGGCTGGCTCATTGGGTGTTTGGTGGGCTATCTGGGTGACAGAGGGGGTGCGGTGGGGAAAGAGGCAGAGTTCCGAGGTGAGCTGAAGGGTGAGGTGGGTGAGAGGCGGCGCGGACTCGCTAGCAGGTCGCCGTTGTGTAGCTTCCACAGCAGCTCCTCGTTCTCCATGGAAAGACGCTTGTTGACTTTGGACTCTTTCTGTAGTGTCTGCTGGAGGATGGCCTGCTCGTTGGAGAGCTGCCTATGGGGGTGTGAAGTGGAGAAAAACAAGTACTTTAATGTTTTAACAATGGTCAGACGACAGAACTCATCACAAACCAAATAATTCGCATTAAGTGGTGATGTTTCTTTTCACTATGATAGGAGTGACTCGTTGGTTTGGTAAAACAAGTGAATGTGAGGGTCAGTATGAAAACACCTGCTGTCGCTGGGTGACAGTGTTGTTCCTGTTGTGTCTGCACCGGCCCACATTATCTCAGACTTTATGTGAAAGGACAAATGTGAGGAAAAAAGTCTTGTGACATTGTGAAATGTGCTCAAGCACTTGGATATTTCCATATCATACAGCTTTACTTCACTACATCTTAGTGGCAAATATACTTTTTACTCCACTACATCCCTTACCTTTTTATTCCTGCCCAAAAAGATTGTCACAATGCTGAAAGCAGGTCTGTTTGCACATATGAAAAATACTTCATCCTGGTTTTCACAGGATAGCGATGGTTACAGACATAATTTATAGAATATGCTGTGCTACTGCAGATTAAAATCAGCCACAGTCTGTACAATAGGTCAAATGAGCTTTAATGTACAGCATTAAAAGGAATCTATAAATTTCATATAAAACACAGACAAGGACCATTTTGCTGTACCTTGAATCGTGTGGTTTGGAATGCAGTACTTGTAGAGGATTTTTTTTCACTTTGTGGTATTAGTACTTGCAGTCATGTATGCCTTTCCATCACTGCATAGACTGCACTGAGCCCAGTGTTTTCAAAGCTACATTACAGCGCATATAAAGCTGTGTGTTTCTACCAGAAGTCACGAAGCACAGACGGAGCCACTGGATCAGAGACAGAAAGACAGGAGGGATGTGGAGTGGAGGAGCTGATTGTCCAAGTGACGCCTCTGCAGTGAGATGAGTCACCACTTCAACTCCCTCCCTCCCACACAGACAAACACACACACACATACAGGAGAAAGACATACTTTGACAGAGCAGCGTGTTTGTCCATTCTGGCTTTGTAGTCCTCGTTCTCCTGCTGGACTTTCTTCAGAAACTCCTCAAGCTTGACATTAGTTTCCACCTGCAGCACAAACAGAGGTCACTGGTTTTATCAGCTTATTGTCAATATCTCTTCTCTTAACTGAGGAATAGATGTGTGTAATGTGATATTTTAAATTTATTAAAATTTATATTGTTGATGGTGGTGAGGCCAGCGACATATGGTTTAGAAACCGTGGCACTGAGGAAAAGACAGGAGGCAGAGCTGGAGGTAGCAGAGATGAAAATGTTGAGGTTCTCTTTGGGAGTGAC